>LSRZ01000470.1:0-14148 GCA_001625125.1 Haemoproteus tartakovskyi | reverse complement strand
AAAAAACTATATCCAAATTTTTTCACAATTTCATTGGAATATTAATGATATGATCTCAAGACTTGAATTTGAAAATTACATTCTTCTCTCCTCTTTCTAACATTATAAAACATTATCTTATTTGTATTTATTTATGTTTCATACCTATTTCAAAAAATATTTCTTTTTTATTGCTGATTGTTTCTCTCCTTAACTATTTCAACTTTTTATTTTGTATACTTTTTTTTAAAAGGCAACCAATTTGAACATTTCTTTTCTTCCACGAAACTACAAGTGCAAAAGTTACCATGAGAACAAACAAACTGGCACATACAATGGGTTTCATATATTTTCAATTTCTTCATTCTTTTAACAACATCTTTTTTGAAAAAAAAAACAATCAATCAATCAAACAATCAAAATTTCAACAAACATATTTACATTATGTAAAATATGTCATACAAATATATATGCGTTAGTTGCAGTGTTTTTTTTTTTTTTTTTTTATCAATTTTTTGTTTAGCATTTTTATAATGTCGCATTTCTTGTAACTGAGAAAAAAAATTTTGTATCAATTAAAGAATAAAGAAAGTACCAAAAAGAAAAAAAGAAATTCTATATCCTGTGTTTTTTACTTAATAATTTTTGAAATAAAAAAAAGAGAAAAATGAAGTAATAAAAATTATAAAGCAGATGAGAACAACAATAAATTTGTTATGAATCACAATAAAAACTACTGCAAATAAAAAATTATATATAATATAATATATAATATATAGAATAAAATAAATACAGTAAAGAACTAGCGATAAAATAACAAACCAAAGTTCTATTGAAATAAATCACAGGTAAAAATGAAGAAAATGGATGTAGTGAGTATAGAGAAAAACGAATAATCTAAAAAATAATTAAGTCGTTCTTCTTTTTATATTTGTAATAAAGAATACAGAAAAATACTGAAAAGTAAAGTATCTATTGTAATAATAATAATATCCTTATTATTATTATTTTTTCTTTTATTTTGTGTTGTTATTAATTGTTCATAAAAATATAATAGGAAAATTCCATACATAAACTAAATGTCAAAATATGACAAACATAAGAAATATATAAAAATAGTTATTAGTATCTACATCTGCATCTACATATACATATACTCTTTTTTTCTTTTTCATTTTCTGTTTTATAGTTGTTTTGTCGATATCATTATGTCATACATATAAAGGTGACACTTATAATTCACTGTAGAGTTAACGAACGCAGAAATTCTTCACTTTTTTTTTCTTTTTTTTTTTTTTTTTACTTAATTTCATTTTATTTATGGAGATTCCACAAATAATGAGAAATTGATGCAACAGAAAAGAGACACATAAAAAGATGAAAATAAAAAATAAATTACAGAAATGAACACGTAAATTTTCTTTTAGTTTTTGTGAATAGTTAGGAAACTGTAAATAAGAGAAAAAAAAAAAAAAACCTAATTCCTTTATTTTCTATAAACAAATCATTTTCTTTTACATTACTAGTATATTTTTAGTCAATTAAAAAAAAAAAAAAGAAAAAATAGAATTAATAAATGAAAAAATCAAATAAGATAATGTAACTAATTAAACTTATTCTAATAAATAAGTAGTACAATAATTTAGGTTCTTCATTTTCCTCCCTCTTACTGTATTATATTATACAAAGTAAATTCCTTCCAAAGTCGAGTTTACCAAATTCTTATAAAATCTTTCAGAATCCTACAAAATTTCACAAAAGCTTACAAAATATTATCAAAACTTATCAAAACTTATCAAAACTTATCAAAACTTATCAAAACTTATCAAAACTTACAACAATTTTTAAATGATGTATAATTTGTAAAGTAGAATTGATGTTACGTCAAAGAAACGAAAAAAAACAAGAAAAAGAAAAAATAACGAGTGATATATTATATCAAATTGTTGTTGCTTCATCTACTGTTTCAATTTGTTTCATTTTTTTCAAGCTTGTTTAAATTTTGTAGTTTGCATCAAATACACGACTTTGAGAAGATGAAGGAAGAAGAGAGGGAAGGATATATTGCTAAAGCGATTTACGCTTATGGAATAAATAGAAATGTATCCAATCCTTTTTTTTTTTTAAATGAGAACACTTTTTACTATTGTGTCGGTATCAATGCCGTTGTCCATTCTCTTTTAGATAAAAGACAAAAATTTTTATTAAGCGACGAAAAAAGTTATGGTATTGTTTGTTTAGGAATTAGTAATGATAAAAAACTATTAGCCTTAGGAGAAAAATCTTTAAAAAAACCTTTTATTACTATTTTTACAAGTACTTGTAAATTTCTGAAAAAAATAAATCTAGATATCTCTGACAATGAAAGTACTATTACGAACATTGTCTTTTCTCCTAAAAATAAATACCTTTATTGTTTAACAAATGGTACTACGAAAAGTTTATTTTTATGTTATGATTGGACTAAACAAAAATTACTTTATAATAAAATATTTGCCCCTACATTGTTTAACCAATTTAGTGAAATATCCTTAAATGTAAATGACTGTTCTTATTTTATTCTTATATCAATTCACAAAATAAAAGAATCGGACACTGAAGTGGAAAAAGAAGTAAAAAAAGAAGTAGAAACAGATACAAAAAGGGAAACTACAAATGAAAGGAAAAGTGAAAATGAAAATGGAATGATAAATGCTATTTCTAAAGAAAATGAAAAGGAAAAAGAAAAAGAAAAAGGAAAAGAAAAAGAAAAAGAAAAGATAACAAAAAATGAAACAAAAAATGAAACAAAAAATGAAAAGAACAGTATTTGTGAAAATGTAGAAAAAAATATAAATATATCAGAAACACATCTTATATCCAAATTGGATCAGTGGAAACGACAGGTTTTTTTATATCATAATGTAGACAGAAATTTAGAAGAAATGAAAATAAAAAATAGAAAACTAGAAAAAATAAACAATGATTTCATTAATGGTTGTTGGTTAAATGAAGGAGTTCTATTACTTATAAATAAAACAAATCATTTAATTTTCTATGATGCAAAAAAAGAAAAATTAAAAATATTTAGTAGACATATCAGTTGTAATGAAATACTTAAAATAACAAAATGTTTTAAAGGTTTTCTTCTTTTTGATTTTGAATGTATATATGTGTATGAAAAATCTAATGAATTAGGTTTTAATTTAAATTATTTTTTAAAAATTGTTGTTCCTTTTAATTATAAAACTATATTTAATAGTTACTGTTTACTTTCATTATGTGAAAAATGTATATTTTTTTTGACTAAAGATGGAAGCTTAAATAAATTAGATTTGTGGAAAAAATATATTCATGATGATAATTGGAATGATGTCCGTTTTGAACAACTTCGAAATACACAACAGGGAGAAACAACTCTTAATGAAATAGAAACTACTATGACAATTTTACAAAAATCAAAAAAGACACAAGTAGAAGTTAAAGATACAAAAGAAATGAAAGAAATAAAAGAAATGAAAGATGTATGTGACATAAATGGAGAAATAGAAACAGTGTTAGAAGAATTTAGTTCTGGTCAAATAAACGATTTCGACGTATGTGTAAAGAACCCATTAATTATAGCTTGTTATGATGACAATCATATAAAAATGATTAACTATAAAAAAAAAGAATTAGTCATGAGTTGTTCTTTTAATAATGAACCCTTATGTTTATCGGTCCATTGTACAGGTCATTTATTATTAGTATCTTTTACAGATAAATTACGATTATTTCACATTTTATATAATAAATTAAAAGTAAAAAAAGAATTCTTTTTAAAAAGTTGTTCCTGTTGTCGATTTTCTAATGGAGGAAATTTTATGGCAGTTTCTAAAATATCTACTATTTACATATATCAAACATATACATATGACTTGTTATTTATGCTAAAGTCACACACAAATTACATCTCAGATATTATATGGGGATCACATGATTTTTCTATTTTTTCAATTGGTAAAGATGGGTACCTTTTTGAATATTCTCTTTTTAATAATGGAAGTAAAAATATTGAAGTAATGCAGAAAGAAAAGAAGTTTTTAAGTATCGATCTTGAAATTTTAGACGAAAAAGAAAAAAAACAAAAAACAAAAAAAAAAAAAAAGATAATCTCGATTTAATAAAATATGATACAGAACATCAAAATTTCAGCAACCTTAATATTAAAGAAATAAAAAATATTTATGTTTCTTGTGATGATAAAACTATTAAACAATTTTGTAATGACAAAATTAAATGTGTATTAGAATCGGAATATATTATGAATAAAATTTTGTTATACAAGAACAAATTTCTTATAACCTCTTTTTATAATGGATTCTTTTGTAGAATCCGTTTTTATATATTACCTTTAACTGGATTATATTTAGAAATTCCTTGTCATACTCTACAAAGTGTAAATCTAAAATTAGATCCTCACAAAGAACTCCTCTTTAGTTGTTCCAAAGATGGCTCTATATATATTTTTGCTATAGAAAAAACAGAACTGTTATTAGAAACAAGAAGTTGTACTACCTTAAAACAACCTTCTCTCACAAATGTCTCTAGTAGAAATCAAAAAGAAACTCTTGAAAATTCGGATGTTAAAACAGAATCCACAGAAGGTGTAAATGGAAATAAATATGAACATAAAGAAACGAAAAAAAACAAAAAAAAAAAACGAAAAGGGAAAAGGAAAGGAAAAGGAAAAGGGAAAAAAGGATGAACAGAAAGGTGAAGAAAAGGGAGAAGAAAAAAAGGAAGAAAGAAATAAAAATGGAAACATAAACATAGACATAAACGTAAACGTAAATGCAACGGATACTGCAAAATTGGATAATGAAACAAGGTATGTAGATGAATATGTCGAACATATGAATGAAAATTCTTTGTCTACTTATACAACGAAAGAAGAAATAAAAAACAATTTAACGGAAAATAAAAAAGATCAATATCAATTTTTGTTATATGATCTAGATAACAAAATTAACTATATTTTACACGCAGAAGAAAAAGAAAGCGATGAAATATTAATAGATTCCTTTTATTTACAGAAACAAACAAAAGAAATGTTAGAACTACAAAAGAAAATTGTCAATCAAAAAAATCAAATGGAATTAGAAATGAAAAATAAAGAATCTATTTATAAAAATGAAATGAAAAAATTAAAAAAAGAAAAACATTTGGAAATTGCCAACTTAAATAAAATTAATAAAAGTTTAATTCAAGAAAAAGAAAAGGTAGAAACCATATGTAAAGAATCTATATTCGAACTAGAAGAAAAACACACCTATTTTGTCAATCAGTTAAATTCACAATTTTATTTAACAAACAAAATAAATGATGAAAAATTTGCTAAGTTAGAAGAAGAATTCAACGCCTATAAACAGCAATCGGTTAACGACCTTTTGAATTTAAAAGAGGAACACTCTATAAAAATCAAAGAATTGACAAAAGAAAAAGATGAAACTATTCAACAAAAACAAAACAGTATAAAAGAATTACAAGAACAGTTAGAACATGTTAGAAAAGAAAAAGAAGAATATATCAAACAATTAGAAGAAGATGTAGATGAAGAAATCGTAATATTAACACAAAAATATGAACAAAAAATTAAAGAAATGAGAGATGAAAAATTTCAACTTATGGGACAATCCAAGCTAAATGAATATACAGAACAAGAATTGAGACAAACCATAAAAGAAGAAAAAGAAAAATTTATTCTAAATAATATTGCCGCAAAGAGATTACAGGAGGTATTATCATAAGACAACTGAAACGAACATTCAAAAAAAATAATAATAATAAAAAAAAATGAAAGCCGTAGAAACATACAAAGATAAAAAAAAACACAAAAAAAAAACAAAATTATAGTAAACTTTCCATATTTCATATACAGTGTTTCTATATTTCACATACAGTGAAGTATTTCAGTAGGCATAAACAATTCAGTAACAAAAAATATATAAAAATAAATATGGAAAGCATCATATAGTGTATTTGTATCATAGATGTATAATACTAGTTTTATAGAATACATATAGTTGTTTTTCTTAAGTAATAGATATATTTTTTATAATATTACATTCTGAGTTTTTTTTCCTTGTTTGATGTTCTTAGAACATTGATAATTTAAAAGCAGAAATCGACTCACTGAAAGAAAACGTCGCGTCCAAAGAAAAAGAAATAGAAAACAAAAACAAAGAAATAGCTGATTTAAACGATAAAAAGGAAGAATTAGAAAAACTGAAAGTTGTTTTAACACAGAAAATAAAAAATTTAGAATCCTCTTTGTCTCCCAAAAATTCCGAAATTAAAGTCATGAAAACAAAAATAGACGAAATGACAACGTGTTTTGAAAATAATCATAAAAAAACTGTCAGCTTACAAATTGAAATAAAGGAGCAGAAAATGAAAATCAAAGCATTACACGATGATTTATTAAATACCAATAAGACTATTGGAAATTATGAAAAAATATTAAAAAACTTACAGGACCACATCAAAGAATGTTACTTACATATACATGATAAAAAATCATTTAACTCTTCTTTTATAAATCTTTACAATAAATTCCATAAAGTTAGTGACGTAAAAAATTACGACAGTAAAAATATCTTTTCGGAATATATAAGACAAAAAGAACATCTTGAAAATATTATTGAAATGACGAAAGAAAAATTTGCAAAAGAAACGGAAGCATATAGAAAAGAAAAAATTAAAATGATGAATGAAAATGCTCTTCTGTTAAAAGAAATTAATGATCTGAAAGTAGATCTCAATTTTTTGAAAACGGAATACCAGGCGGCAAAATTAAACATCGGGCGAGGAAAAATACACAAAAAACAAGAAAAAAAAATCGAAGCAGTAGAAGCACAAAAATAAAAAGCAAACATAAAAAGAATTTTAAAATCAAAAGACACAAAAAGAAAATTAAAAGTCAAATCACAAATGATACTTTATTTATAAGAAACATATTCAGTTTATAAAGATATAGAAATGTTTTATAACGAATTCGACATTCATATATATTTATATATATATATATATAGATAATAAAAAGAGTATTTTCTTTTTTTTTTTTTTCTCATATAATCGATTTTGTATTATCATCGATCATATTATTTTTTTCTTCTTTGTATGATGTCAACATAAAGAATTTACAACATGTGTATGCAATATCTCTTTCTTTTTTTTTTTTTTTGTTTCATATTGTTATTTTCTATTCACAACAGTATACATATATATATATATATTTACTCATTGTTTTCTTTTTCCACTTCGTCGAACAACTTAACACATAGTGGTGTCAATTTGTAATTTTTTTGTACAATCATATTTTTTAAACTTTTAAAGTCTTCCTTCATGTTCAGTTCTTTAAACGCCAGAAGTACAAAGGAAAGCGTATTGATGTTTAAATGAAGAGAAACATCTTTTTGCTGAAATTTTATTAATTCAGCATATAAAGAAATTATAACATCATACCTTTTTGCATTAACACACACGACCATAGTGTTATTATATAATAATATTAAATCGTCATTAGCCATATCTAGAAATTTTGCAATTCGTAACACATATATAGCATAGTTAAAGATACCACAATTTTTAAAACTATTTATAGTGTATAAAAAAGGAAGAACGTTTGTCTTCGTTAACATTTTTTTTATTTGCATTTCTTTAAACAATTTAAAAGCCTTTTCATATGAATCCGTATCACTATATACTTTTAACATTAATTGATATGATACATCATTGGGAGATAACGATAATTCATCAAATTCGTTGTTCCACACATGTTCTATTATATTTAATTTGCTATATATGCTTAATGATTTTAACATATTATTTAATATATTTACACTAATGTTTGTTTTTAAAGTGGGGTCATGTTTTAATAGATTATAATATTCGGACGCTTTTTCATAATTTCCATTTTTTCCTAATAAATCAAATATATTTTCAAAAACAAAAACAGAAGGGATGTAATTTCCACTGTTTAATAATTCTTCAAAATATTTTATCCCCTCTCTATGTGCGTTTCCTATGTTGCAAGCAAAAATAATATTTGCATACTCACCGTATTGTATTTTTGTATTGTTTTTCTCAATCTTTTTTATTTGGGAACTTATTTCGGAAAACTGCTTATTATACACATGTTCTTTTTCTGGCTCAAGTGTCGATTCCTTTTCTGGAAAAACACTTTGTTCTTCTTTTTTCCATTTCTCCATTCTGTTCGTATCTACTGAAGTATTCATTTTTCGTTTTTCTTCTATCAGCGGATCATTTCGCATTTTTTCAAAATATTCAATAGCTTTATCTACATATCCCCTCTTAGCGAAACAACTAATCATAATCGAGTAAATTTCATAATTAGGCAGAATCTTATCAGTTTCTATCATTTCCTCAAATAACACTTCTGCATTCTCCGATAAATGATACTTTTCGCACAAACTCAATATTAATTTATAAGAAACTAAATCCGGTTTTATATTTTTTCTTTTCATCGTTTCAAATAATTCTAAAACTGTTGTTAAACACCCTTTTTTTTCGGCGGCTGACAAAGCTCCATTGAATGCTAAAGTTAAAGCTTCTACATCATTACTCTGTGAAATCAGATTTATTACTTTTATCCAATTCATATTCAATGGAAAAACGCTTTGTTCTGCCCCATCCTCTCCTGTTGATAACATATTTGTTTCCTTTTCGTTCTCTCCATTTCTTTTTAACAACTCTTCTTCCTCTTTCTTGCAACGTACAAAGGTCTTCCTCTTCCTTCCTCCATTTAATATGCTTCTCAAAACAAATACTTTCGTCTTTCTTTTCTCTCGTTCTCGAAACGTATGGGTCGTGGTTAAAAATGAAAAACCAATGTTCTTCCTCCTCACTTTTACTGCGAAAACTGACGGAAGTGCACAAAAGAACAAACCATAAAATTCCAAATAAAGGAAAAGGTAAAAACAAAAAAAATAATGTGAAAAATTCATTTAGAAACATCAATTTGTAGCAATAGGAAATACAAACCAACAAAATATTAAAAATGAAAAACAGGAAACTGTAACAAAAAAGGGTTATGGATAAGGTGGAATGATTAAATCGTATCCATAAAAAAGAAATAGTACGAAGAAAAATCTACAAAACTCTCTCTGTAGTTTTGCGTTTAACCCATTACTTTTTCGTTGTCGAAAACTGTTACACAAAAAAAAATTATCAACGAAAAATTACATCAAAAACAAAAATCATGAAAAAAAAAAAAGGAGATTTATAATGGGTAGCGTAATTTTCTGCCAATGATTAAACATAGGTGTTAATGCCTTCAAAAAAACAGGCCAATGAAATAGTTGTGTTTATTTAGAAATAATAAAAACACATAAAGAAACCTTTTTATAATGCATATATAGAGGTGGTCTCTAAATAATAAAAGAAAAAATTCTCCAAGCCTAATCCCCTTAAGTACCTAATTGCTTGTAAACAAAACACATCAATATGAAACATAAGTGGTTGAATATGATTATATTACCCAAAATTTTGTCATATTGAAACTTTTCATCTATCTATTTTCTTTGCATTTTTATGACACCATCTCTTTCAAACACATGCATTTTTTTTTCCTTCATATTTTGTCACTTCGTTTCAATTGTCACTTACAGTAAATGAAAAAACAAAACGATGCGCCACATTACATATGAATAAGAATTTAATATAAAAATTTGTGAATTTTTTTTGTTATGTTTAATAAAAAAAATTTTAATATTAAAGATTTACAAAAATATACATAAAAGGACAAAAATTGGTACACAACAGAAAAATTACAAAAAAAATACACAAAAGAAAAGGCAAGGACCACGATAATGACAAAACATGTATAGAAGACACAACATATTTGATACAAGCAAGTGACTAGCATTAAAAAAATAGAAAAATGCAAATACATAAAAAAAAAAAAAAAAGGTACAAAAGAACCCATAGAATGAAAAAAAAAAAAAAAAATACATAAAAGAAGAACATAAAAGAAAAGAAAAATGAAACGATCGACGTGTATAAAACACCTCGACCGAAATAGCATGAAAATAAGATGAAAATAGAATGAAAAGATATAGAATGGATGAAAATAAGATGAAAAGATATAGAATAGATGAAAATAAGATGAAAAGATATAGAATGGATGAAACATGTAAAAGGATTGAAGCATATAAAATGAATAACATTCACATGCTCTTATAAACCATCTATGTTTATTACATATAGTATATGTATAGAATGAAAAAGTAGCTCGTAGTGGTATTTATCCATGAAGAAAATGTAAAATGTAGAAATGTATATGTAATGTAATGCAAATGTTATAAATACACGTATATGTAACAATATGCAAAAACAAGGAACATGTAAGAATCAATCATACATAGAAGCTTAATCCAAAAAATATGTATTTTTTCTTTTTAGCATAATGGAAACAAGCATGAAGTTAAATGTGTGTTATATGTGTGGTATATGTGTGTTATATTGTGTCTCATATGCTTCATAAACAGTACCTACGTTAACCCTATCCCTTCCCTCCCCTCCCCTTTATACGTCCGTCCGTTTACGAATATTTATTTTTTATTTGGATAATAACATTACTGCGTACTTGTCTCTCGCGATAAAGTATCTAATATATTTTTGTCGATATTTTATGAATACGCACCTTTTAATTTATGTAATGTAGGAGTTGTGTAATGATGTAAATTATATATAATGGTGCGTTTCATATTTCTATATTATGTACGACCGTGTCCTAATTATATATAATTTATATATTTTTTCATTTTATAATCAACAACAATAGATACTATGTAAAGGGTTCCTTCCTTCATGTTCTTATTATGCAGGCTTGTTAACTGCAATAACCATTATCCATTTAATTGCTTCACATATATATTACGTAATGGGTTATAACTTCGCCTTTTCTTTACGTATATGTTTTTTTCTATATACATTCACTTCTAGTAGTAAATGTATAAAGTTTTCTTCTATACATATAATAGTACATTTATATAGTTTATAATATTATACACACCTATATACATTTATTTATTCAACGCAGCTGATTAGTGAAATAGATATATTTTTTTTTAATTTTTTTTTGTTTGTTTTTTTTTGTTTTTTTTGTTTTTTTTTGTTTTTTTTTTGTTTTTTTTTTGTTTTTTTTCCCAACCCTAACCCTACCCTTAGTAAATATAGAAGTACTTATGTCTTATGTATTTGTATTTGTATTTGTTTGATATGTACTATTTTTTTAATGCTAGTTTTTATTGCTTTTTTTTGTTTTACGAACTTTAATTAGAACTCTTTTCTTCTTCGTTATACAAGCTCTTAGTTTCAACGTTTTCTAAAAGCTATTCACTTGTTAACACACAGTAAGTCTTTTTTGTTTTTTTACAAAAATGGTAAGATCAAAGATATTGTTAAATACTTTCAAATCTACCATATCACTTATGTCATTTTCAAAAACATCATCATTCTTATTCCCTTTTTTGCCTGTTGATGTCTGTATTCGCGATTTCGTATTCTCCTCTTGTTTCTGTATCAAACATTCTTCTAGGTCAATGCTGGCAGACATATATTTCGCCAACTTTACATCATTGGTGCAAATAGAATCCACTTTCAATTTTAAAAACAAAAGGATATCTTCTTTACAATCCTTTTCTTCTGATCCCCAATAAATCATAATTTTCTTTTTATTCCTATGCATAAGTTTTATAACATCATCAACTGAAATTATCTTATTTTTTTTATTACAATTAAAAACTATTGGTCGTCTCCCCAACAAATAAGAAAAATGAGCCCATTCCGCATTGTAATAATTCATCGTGTTTATAATAGAATTGAAATCAGGGAAAACATTTTCATCAGGAAATAATAATGCGATTGGTATATTTAAAATGTTATTTCTAAGCACTTTCAATAAATCAATTCGATCTACATTATAATATGGATACGCTACACCATTGCTCTTTTCTAAATTCTTCTTTTTATGCAACTTCTTTGTACTCTTTTCATCGTGCAACACCCACTGGAACGAACTAATTTTTACATCCAAGTTTTTATAATCTTTTAAAATGTCTAATACATATATTCCTAAATTTTCCTTTGTTCCTTTTAACTCAATGTCATAACTGATTTTATTCTTAGACAAATCTAATACATCTCTAAGCAAAGGGATATGATAAAATGTTGTCAACATTTTACAAAACATTTTTTTCTTTTTCAGATCGCAGCATCGGTTCGTTATAAACATTTCATATATACTTTTACAATGTGCACACTTTATCTCTTTTTCAAAAGCCCTTTCCTCTTCCTTTTCTTTTTCAACTATCTGTTTTTTTTCAGAAACATGGATTTCCCTTTGATCTTCGTCTGAATGAGCCGTCTCCGATAATGTTGTATCCGTTTTATAATCAAGTTCCTCACCTTTTGTTGTGTTTGCCTGGTCTTTTTTGTTTATTTCCGTAGTGCTCAATAAAAGTTCATCACAAATTTTTTCGATCTGTTCAATTTCCTGCACACTAATATAACATTTCTCAAAATTTTTGTACTCTTTACGTTTCTCTTCTTTTTCATTTTCACTAAGCGCAGAAAATATAGCGTTCTTATTTGTTTGATATGATTCGCATTCATTGCACGTTTTCTCTGCAATTAAAATCCATGGTTCTCTAAAATGCAGCTTCTGAATTTCTTCACTAGTTAAATCTTCTATTTTATAATTTTTTATCGGCTTATCTGACACGACCGTTTCTCCCAGGTAACCATCTTCTGTTCCATGAATTACCACTATTTCGTTATCTTTGGTAAGCCAAACATCAAATTCAATCCCATCTGCGTTTTCATTTAAGGCACTCTTAAATGAAAAAAGCGAATTCTCCGGATATATGGAAGTACCACCTACAGCGCTCGCCCCACAACCTCTGTGCCCGACTATAGCGGTTTTTCCTTTGGTCATACTTTTTCGAAACCAACAAGTAGTAACTACACAACTTATAATTTGAAATATATATACTTTGCCTATCGTGTCCTTTGGACGCTTCTTTTTACTTCACCTGTATCTACTTCTATTCCCAAACTGTATGTTTTAAAAGATATATAAATGAAAAGTTTAGAAAACAATACACTATTTAAAAATACTACTGCACACCTAATCAATCAATTACACAATCAATCAATTACTCAATCAATCAATCTGCATAAAGCCTTTTACAGCCAATAAAAATCCAAAGACTTAATATAACTATGAATTAAAAAAATAACGGAAAAGAATTTTAACTCTTGTTCAAATATAAGAAGTAGTTTCCCCAATGAATAACTAAAAGTTAATCTTTTCTAAACGTAACAAAATGTACTGCTAAATAGTTTTACAAATGTTCTAATACTATGACGATTTGTTTTCTTTCAAAAGGGACCTTTTTTAAATGTTCACACCTCCTTACAAAGAGCTTTATCTTTAAATACTTATAACGACTCCTAAGAAATTGTAATGAAGTTGCGTGATACCTAATCACACAACGATGCTTACTTACCAATATTAACTGACATGTTTACTGTATTAAATATGAAAAAGAAAATATAAACAAAAGAAAAAGAAAAAACAATAATAACGTACTCGTTATTGTTTAAAGAATAATTAACAAGAAATATATATGTTCACAAATATTTAAATTTTAAATATATAAATAAATACATCTAAAACTATATATTAGAATATACTTTTTTACATGTACATAAATTATTAATTAAAAAGAAAAAAAAAAAAATTCCATCATGCTTCGATTTTTTTAATTATGTTTTTTCCAATGAAAAAAATAGCTAGTTTTTTTTTTATTGCATGTAATGCACAAAAAACTCATTTTATGATTTCATTTTGTGATTTCTTTTTCTGACTTCATTTAAAAAATTTTCTATTCCTATCTTTAAATAATCTTTTTGAAACTACATATACAAACTTGTAATAATAATAATCTTTTTGGTGAATTATAGAAAATTACAAATAACTGGTCACCAGAATTAAAATGAGTTTTATTCATCATTTGTATATACTGTGTGTCATTTAAATTGATTTAAATTGTAAAAGAAATATATTCAAAATAATTATATTTAAAAAGAAAAGAAAAAAAAAAAAACTAGCAAACAGTAAAA
>LSRZ01000467.1:0-14363 GCA_001625125.1 Haemoproteus tartakovskyi | reverse complement strand
ATGGATCTAGTGAATCAATTTAACTGTTTGTATAACATAAAAAACTAATAACGCTTCTTTTTTCTTTTTTTTTAACTTATTTCTTATGAGATATATATGCATTTTTCGTTAAACTTTCCGTTTCAGCATGAATTATCAAACTATATATATACATACCATATAAATAAATATAAAAATTTCTATATTTGTAATAAACAAAAAAAACTTATTATTTCCAGTTCAATCTTTGTCATATAATACAAATTTTTTTGGGGAATGTCTGTTAACAGTTATAAACAAATGCTTTCCAAACTTTTTGAAAAAAAAAAAAAAAAACTCTTTCTACTTTTCGTATTCTTCTAATAAAGGATTAAAATTGTTTTCTAAAAATATTTTATATAATAAATAGTTGTCTCTTTAATTTTTCTACTTTAAAAATATAAAAGAAAAAATTTATTTCGAAAAAAAAAAAAAAAACTAATGCAGTGTACACGTAAATCGAGTAAAAACGCCAAAACCATTAGTCCTTTCTGTTAGTCCTATCGATATCCAGAAATATACACAAATATGTAAATATCTAAATGTGATTAAAATAAAAACTTTAGTAATTATCAGTAACTGCAGCAAAAAATGAACATTTGTAAATGGAGCATATATCAACACATTTCATTCCATAAATTTAAAATAATTTAAGTCCATATAAAAATGACCACATAATATCTTTTTTAAAAAAGAAAAAAAAAAAACATTTTGTGTAATACGAAACATTTCGATACTGAAACATCCACGAAAATATCCTTATGCTTTTATTTCTGATAAGTGAAATATCATATTGGTCTGTCAAAATGCTTTTTCAACTTTTTCGCAAAGTAAATTTATGCTAGACTAAAAAAATCAAAGTCCCCCAGACCATAAGTTATTATTCATTCACTCTTAAATATATTTGAATGTGATAATTCGCATTCCATTTCGTATCAAATGCTTATTTTAAAACATACAATCAAGTTTTATTTAACGCAAATTCTTTCAAACAATTTTAATATAAACAGTTATAATTGAGCTAAAAAGAAACAAAAGTTATTTTGGTCAAAAGCAAATGAAACAAAATATGAAAAAAAAAAAAAGTTTTAAAATAAAACTCTTTCAGACTGTTGTTCATCATTTTATGTTCAAAAACATAAAACTACCTCAGTTCATCCAGTTTCGCATAGCTGGAAAATTGCTGATGCCTCATTTTCTTTTATTTTCTGTGTTTCATTGTTAAATACAAAAAAAAAATTTTTTCTGAACAAACTTTCATCGAACAACTTGTGTCATCCCAAAGAGATTTTTAACAAAAATCGCAAAACATGAACATGACACAATGCAAACGTACACACAACAAACACACACACACACACAAATACATATAAAATGAATTCCTGATATCATTCATTAACTTTCGTCATCACAATTCTATATTCCTGACATTTCATGCCAGTTCTTCGCGTCGAACGAATCTTTTCCGCAAAATGTTATCAACGTAATATATGATAAACCATATATCATGATAACCTGTAGAGGTTCTTTTTCTAAATAAGAAACATCTACATTAATCAGTCGTATGGTAGGGTTAGGAACTAGTTTGTTATAAATAGGTACATCATTAAGCTACGTAGTACATTAAAAGTAAAAAGAAATTAATTGTAAATTCAGCAATTCAAATTGTATTAGCAATGACCTATGTATGATTCGTATCAAAAATGTTCATTTTTTAAAAAGGTATGAATGAATAACATGTTCAAAATATATCATTCATATATTTATAATGATCTGTATAAAACAAATAAATAAATTTTTCGAAATCGTCAATTTGGTTATTCATAAGAAGCCTTATAGGCAATGTAATTATATTCATTGCTTGCAGCATCGTGGTAACAGAAGTAAACACTTCACCATCCATGAAAAATTCACCAGTTAATGTCCCATCGGAGAGTGTATTTAAAAATTGTAGTCTCCGTTCTTGCCTCTGTTGTTGCTGTTGTTGTTGCTGTTGTTGTTGTTGCTGTTGCTGTTGCTGTTGTTGTTGCTGTTGTTGTTCTTGTTGTTGTCGCTGTTGATGTTGTCGTTGATCTTGCCTTTGTTGTTCTTCGTCTTGTTGTTCTTCGTCTTGTTGTTCTTCGTCTTGTTGTTCTTGCCTCTGTTCTTGCCTCTGTTGTTGTTGTTGTTGTTGTTGTTGTTGTTGTTGTCGTCTTCTTCGTCTTCGTATATCTAATTCCATTTGTTGTTTTTTTTCTTCTGCCAAAGCACGACTTTGTGGCATTATATCATTCCTTAAAAATTCTAAATTTCCATGTATGGTCCTTAACACTTCTGTTAGCATAACTAATAAATTATTTCCACTAACAGCATAATGAAATAGAGCCAACTCGCTTTTTTTAATACTAAGCAAATCATATAATGATGATATTATTTTCTTATACATATCTGGAATTTCTTTTTCAAACACCATTACTATATCTTTTTTTTTTGCTCTGTAAACTGCACTCGGTGTAAGTACATTTATTATTAAAGTTTTTAAAAGTTGTATTGTTTTTATCAATTTATGTATAATATGTGCATTATTTAAATAAATAAATGACGTAACAACAGCTTCATTCGAAAAAGATATTTTTTTTAATCTTTCTAAATAAAGTTGGTGTGCTCCTTTATCGGACACGTGTCTAGCTAAAATTCCCCTCAAATTATCTTGATATAGGCTCTGTAAAAAGAATTTTTTATATTTAAAATTATCTATAATCATTTTTATATGTTGAAGTTGACTTTTGTGCAAAAAAAACAATTTCTGCTTTTTTAGTACTTTCTTCATTTGATCGCATTTGTATAGGTAATATATAATTAATA
Organism: Haemoproteus tartakovskyi; assembly: GCA_001625125.1. Lineage (NCBI taxonomy): Eukaryota > Apicomplexa > Aconoidasida > Haemosporida > Haemoproteidae > Haemoproteus > Haemoproteus tartakovskyi. The sequence continues at coordinate 11,501 of LSRZ01000467.1, read as the reverse complement.
CTTCATAAGGTCTTTGAATTATGTTGCTCTCTATCATTTCTGTTGTAATCTCTTCTATGGACGAAGTCAGTTCAGTGCTTATTTCTTCTAATTTTTCTATTTTTAAAATTAAAATATTTAAAAAATTTAACAGGGATTCACGATGTGGTATTCTTCCGAAAGGATTATTTTTTTTATAAAATACCACCTGTTTTATAATTTTTAAATTTTTACGGATATTAATATTTCCAAATATCTCAAGGGCAAAATTAATGATCGGTTGCATAAATATATTATAATCTACCAATTCGACATTATCATTCACGTTTATGTTTAAGTCACATTTCACTTTTTTAATAGCGTTTTCCACTTCTCCATATAAACTTTGCAACGAAAATTCTAGTGTTCTCAAATTCACAAAATTGTTTACATTCCATCTGTTTATATTCTTTAAGACGGTCTCATTGAAATCATAAAACGCACTGTTTACAGCATTCACGCTATGGTGCATAAGTCTTTTCATAAATTCATCGAGCAATACTCTCTCTCCACCTTCCATGATGCCATAATACATTAGGGTTTGAATGTTAACTTTAAACTGTTCCAATTCCTCCTGTAATTCTTCTTTATGAGTTTTGTATGTTTTTAAATTGGCCATTGCTTCTTTTCCTGCTTGCCTTACTACATGACCTAATAAACTCCCATCACCTGTATCATCACTTTTTAGTATTAGCTGTTCCGTTTTCTTCTTATTGTGCTTATTATCCCTTAGCTTCGGCAAATGTAAATTATAAATCATTACAACGTTTTCCCTTTTAATGAAAAAAGTAAATTATGTAATAAAGAAAACAAAAGAAAATTTAATGTACCAATGTATAATAATAAAAATAATAAAAAGAAAAACTAATAATAATAATAATAATAATAATAATAATAATAATAATAATAATAATAATAATAAAACTAATAATAATAAAATTAATAATAATAAAATTAATAATAATAAAATTAATAATAATAATAATAATAATAATAATAATAATAATAATAAAACCAATAATATTAATATTAATAATAATAAAACCAATAATATTAATATTAATAATAATAAAACCAATAATATTAATAATAATAATAAAAGAATAACATTTATCCTTTTCTATAACTCTACACAATTTTATAAAATACATTTAAACAAAAACAAATATAATGACATGAATATGCAACATGTAATATTTACTTTTGTTCCTCATCTGATTTTTTGACTTCTGGTGGAACTTTAGATCCTGTACAAAGGAAGATAAAAACTATATAAATATTTTTGCATACACATGGTACTTGTAAACATATATACATATGTCCTCAAGTTATATGCTTTTTAAACATTGTAGACATGTTTTACCTTGCAATCTTTGAATGCTGAAACACATAAAATAAACAAGAACCGCAAAAACTGATAAGTAGTTCATTGTAAAATGTGGTTTTATACTACGACAAAGAATCATAAAAATAAAACGAATAAATTTAAAAAAATATACAAAAGAGAAACAACAAATGAAAGCTAAAATATAAAAAACGAATATAAAAAATGTTATCAAATACAAAAAAACAAAACAATGCAATACATTGGCAATACAAAGAATGCATATGTATATTATATATGAACATTTTGTAGATGTGAATTCAGATAATAAAAAAAAAAAAACTAGATGAACTTCAATGAGCAATGACAACCTATTATGTACAGAAAAAGGTGTAAACAGATGTGCACACTTTGGTGTAACATATTTTGGTTGTGTGTAATAATCTATTATGTTGGATTTTAATTACTTATATGCACTTACATTTCCCTTTCTCCTATTGACTGAATTTTATTTTCTTTCATTCTTTTATTTTATGTTATTATTTCAGTTGGAATAATTCAGTATTTTTTTTTACTACATTTTCTTTGTTTTTCTTTTTCATTTTAGTTTTTCGTTATTCTCCATGCATGTTCACTATTACCTTTACAGAATGCACTTTATTTACTATTTTTCATAAAACTTATTCCACCAATTAATTTTTCTACTATCTATAAAATGAAATTTATGTTAATAGTTAATGCATTTTTACTTATATTCTTCAGAAAATGTAAACGCTTTTTTTTTTTCGAACATTTTCCAAATCGTGTGCAACCTTATCAAAAGAAACACGTCTAGCACAATAACATCGTCATCATTTTTTTGAAACTGATACCTTTCCTCCTCAGCACTTTTTTTTTATCTTTTTTTTTTAGTCTTTACACTTAAAAATGTAAAACATACATACATATTTATATGTATATATTATATATAAAATATCTCAACAAATGATAGTATTAAATAAATTGTGCAGAAACACATATGTTTTATGCATTTTCTGTTTGTGTATTTTCCTATTTTATCCGATTTGTTTCAATTTCCTCATTTCTTAACATGTTCTTTTCCACTTTCCTTTTTTCATTCATTTTTTCATTCTTTTTCTCTTTCATCTGACTTTATGGGATTTACTGTTTGCTACCGTTTTACAGGTACACATACTACAGCATGTTTACAGAAAAAAAACGCACCATGAAGACGAACAACTGGTAAAAAAACATATCAAATAAAACATAGCTAATTAAAAGGAACAAAAGCATTCGTAATCAAGTAATAACTTCAAAATAGCCATATCTATTTTCTGTTAACAACAAAAATTTAATAAAACGGAAACAAACACAATTCAAAATGATTGATTGTCTAACCATACACTATAACACTTGATACGTAATAAACGATGAAGTGTCTTGATAAAATGAAATAAAGATATTTGAAACATGTTACGAAAAAAAAAAAAAAAAAAAAGTAACTCTATATAATATGTTTATTATGCATACAAATATTTATATACATAATCGTTTTTATAAGAAAAGAATACCATAAATATTCCATTTTTATATGATTACTTCAATAAAATAACAAGCTTAATCTATAAACAATATAAAATGAAAGACTGCATCATAAAACAAGTATATTCTTCTTATGATCTTTCAGAAAAATTAAAAATCAAATAAAATAAAAACCTATGAATTTCTTTTTTACACCGTTTACTTATAACCAGTAAATTCTGTTATGAACAATTATACCTTTTTTTTTTTTTGTTATTTATATTTAAATTATATCATTAAAAGCTTTACAAAAGAAGATCATTTTTTTTTTTTCTCTTTTGTTTTCTTTACAAACGCTGTTTATAATTCTTAAGTGTTTAACGAATTTTCGTAAAAAATTTTCATCTGTATAACCATCATCGATTTTTGAAAATTCTTTGATTTCATGCTCACAAAATGGAAAATTGTAAAATTTTTATTTTGTATCCCTTGTCTACAAAAAAAAAAAATGCCTATATATATACGAAGGTAGTTTATTATTCCATTTATCTTCACATTTTATGATACATATAAAAGTTCTAATAAAATTTCTTTTTCTTTTACACATCATAGACTCACATAAAATTATATATAAAATAAGGGGGGAAACAAAACATAGACATTTTTTACTTATGGAGCGACAAACTGTTCAGGATAATTTATACTATAATAATATAAATTAAAAAATTTATCGACGAGCTTTTATGTTTCCAAATAACTGTTTACACCGGTAACCAAAATTCCATCAATTATCAATTCGAAGTTCTAAACTCTTCACTTGTTTTCGAAAAATAAACTAAGCTCGTTTTCCAATGATAACGATTATCAAACAGATTATCAAACGATTATCAAACAGATTATCAAACAGATTATCAAACAGATTATCAAACAGATTATCAAACAGATTATCAAACGATTATCAAACAGATTATCAAACAGATTATCAAACAGATTATCAAACAGATTATCAAACAGATTATCAAACAGATTATCAAACAGATTATCAAACATACCATTTCATAAACATCCCTTTCAATCTTCTTTTTCAAAAGATATCATAATAAATAAAATCAAATTCGAATACAAAAACAATGTGATAAACAAAAATGAAGATCACTAAAACACATAATTCGCCACAAATTTGCCACAGAAAAACAACAAAAAAAAATATAAAAAAAAAAGTTACAGCATATACCTAAAAAATGAAAATTATATCTAAAACCGCTAGGACTTAAATTTTACATCTTCAGATTAGATTAACGCAGCTACCACCTAAAGAATGTATATTATGTCCAAAATTACTAGGACTCAAATTATACATCTTCATATTTCACACGCACGCACAGACGGTGATCCCTATCTAGAACCTTACACAAACTTGTAAACATTTTTCCCTGAATCAATCCCTTATTAACCTTTTGAAAATGTTACAACAGAAGATATTGATAATTGTCAGCTAAATGTTAACTTCATTTAATACTTACGCTCAACTAGGCTAAATTGAGTTCGATAGAACCTAGGACTCGTAAGCACATCGTCATTAAGCAATCATCATTAATTATCTATCCATCCTCTGTTTTACTTCACATTTACCGTCTGTCTGTGCATTTATAATTGTACATTTATTTTTCCTACAAAATTTTGTACATTTTCTCTCTCTTTTCCAAACAGTTCCTTATGAATGTTCATTAATTGATCCGATCACTATATCTCACATCCATCCATCGTATCGTACTTCACATCCATCGCATGTCATCCTCTACCCCACGATATGTAACCTGATTTATTATTCTCGCAAGTTTTTGCTTTTTCCCCCATCGGCTCTTAAACAATAAAACTCTTCTCTCTACCCTTTTCCCTTCTTTCTCCATATTTTCTGAGGTTGAATTTCAACCTCTAAAAGATCGAAATTCAATTACATTTGGCAATTCCGGAGTGAAAAGCTTCCGCTGGTTCACTTTTCTCTTTTATTACAATTATTAGTTTTCATTAGATCTGAAAAAACTTAAGAAAAAATGGACAGCTAGCAACAGTTCATTTGATCATTTAATGTATATGGAATATACCTCATCGGAACTCGAACCTCGTCAATTTTTTATCGAACGAACCTCCATTGTCACATAACACATGTTCTCCAAATGAGACTCTAAAATGTTTCTTCTTTCATTAAAAATAATAAAAACGTTCAAATAAAAAAAAAAAAAAAAAACTGCAACATGCATATGCAATCATAAAAAAAAAAAAAAATTATATTAAATGTTGTTTTACCTAGTTGAGATACGACTAGTTGGGATACGGTTAATTTAAAACTTCTTGACAACAAATTGCATAAAGGTCAGTAAATAGAAACGAAACAATTTATTCCAAAAAAAAATTTAATGATTAAAATGAGAAACAAGAAGAAAAGTGGAAGGAGAATAATGAAGATTTTTATAATACATGTGCTTATTTATGACCTATAAAGAAAAATCAAATAAAACGCCAAAAAAAACTTCATTCCCCTTTTAATTGCAACTTGCATTTTATAACATTCTGTTGTCCTTTTAACATATACATAATATTATATTATATATTTTTATGAGAGTGCATAAAACTACTTTCTGCTTCTTTACAGGAACTGCTATAACAATTAAAACTTTTCAAACCTAACATGAAACAGTAATCCATATCGCATGAAATTAACATGAAATAAAAGTAAGAAATATTCACACAATTGTTTTATTAAAAAAAAAAAAAAAAAGAAACGTCTTTCGAAATTGGCTTCACATAGAAATAATAAGAATACCACAAATACACACCACATTATGAAACTAGAAAAAACAAAAAGAAATACGCTTTAATAAATGAAAATTTAAAGAAAAAAAAAAAAAAAAAAATATACTGTGTAAAATTGCTAAATGTAAAATCTTTAATTTGAATCTGACTTGTAAGCAAACAAAAGGAATTGTTTAAAACACAATAAACAAACAATACGTAAAAAGAGAAACGAAGCAGAAAAAAAACATTCTTTTTTAAAACTAGAATACATGTATAAAAAATTTCCTAAATGGTTAGTCTATCAAAAATATATTAATATACTTTCGCAATGTATATTTGTACAAGTTCTTTTAAAAAAATTCCCCCCAACTATAATTTATGTTAATTGAAATAAATATAATATTGCTTATTTATAACTGTTTATATGCAATTACTCTGCTTAGAACCTTAACTCCGGTACCATGCCTACTACCAGTGCTCAATGGGTCACCGCTGTAATTACAAATATCAACAGCTATTACTGAATTACTGTTCTGACTGTAATTACTAACGGTTTCTACTGAATTACTGTTCAGCCTACTACCGTAGCTACAATACTTAATAATGATTTGTCTTCGTCATGAATATATGAACTATGGGCTATGGGCTATTATTTCGAGTATAATGCTTAACAGTAGTTAATCATCTCCTTAAAAATATTAATAAAAAGTTTAAAAACATTTTTTTTTTTTGATAATAATTTATCATAAAGTTAACTGGAGTTCGGTTCCCTGTCAAATTATACTCCTTTTCCCTTCTCAAATTTACCATATAGCCCATACAAAATTCAATGACCTTATGTCATAACATAAAAAAATTAATTTAAAAACTTTGCAAAAGCAAAAGAACAAACAATTTCTTTATTTAATTTGGGCTAATAAAAAGTTTCTATTCATTCAATTTGGGCTAATAAAAAGTTTCTGTTCATTTAATTTGGACTAATAAAAAGTTTCACTGTAAAAAAAAACAAAAAACAACCTTTTTTCAGAACTTAAATTTATGTTCATTTTGGTACTTAAAATTGAACACAAAATTAACTTATGAAAAAAAGAACTTAACAAAAACAAATACAAAAACAACTGAAAACTTTTTTTTTTCAGGAACTTTGTAGAAACAAACAAAAAAACTAAGTAATTTAAAAATTAATTATTTTTCTGGTTTACATAAGAGAAACTATCTATATGCATATGATGCATTTTCTTACCGATTATATTACTTTCTAACCAAATTTTCTGATTTCCTGACATCACATATCCACTTATCTTCATTTAACATATCTCTATGCCCCAAATTACATGATGGTTATGTTTGATAATCTAATGGTTTTATATTCTTTAAAAAAAAAAATAATATGCCATCATTGACTCTACAGTTTATTTTTCTAAATATATACATCTACAATTTTCAATTGAACGATCGAATGGGTTAGCTGCTACATAAGTACAATACTAAGTTAAATAGTGCATTTTTCCATATATTTCTTTTTCTTTCTCTTTCTCTTTCTCTCTTCTCTTTCTCTTCTCTTCTCTCTTCTCTCTTCTCTTCCTTTTCTCTCTCTCTATATATATACATGAATGAATTATTTATGAAATCGAAGATTCAAACTACATTAGCATTATTACAGATACAAGTAGCATCAATAATATCATATAGTTATATAATATATAAAAATGATGTCTTTAATAAAAGTTCATTTTTGCATGTTTTAAAAAGTTCCTATAAAATAAATGAACATTCTTTTCAAACTCTTTAAGGTTTGGGTTATCATTTGTGATAACCGGCACCGTACAATTCAGTAATATATTTAATATCCCATTAAGTCTGTTGTACATATCAGCATTCACATAAATAGTATGTGTCAACTGCCTTTCAATATCACTTGTAGATGACTCGCCACATTCTTCCATTTGACTTCTGCGTTTCGTTAAATCATTATTTAAGCGACCTCGATTTGCGTTTTTTTTTAGTTTTTCATTATTTAAATCTCTATTTGCCTCTCTTAATATATCTCTAAACCTTTGTAAACAATCACTTATTGCTTCTGACAATTGAAGTAAATACCTATACATATTAACACCAATTGCAGTAGTTTGAATAATAAAAATGTCATTTTTTCTGTCATTTATCAAGTCATAAAACGCATATGTAAACTTTTTAAATTCCTCTATATTTTCATCCAAATGTATATACTCGGCATGCTTCTTTTTTAATGATCGTTGTAATATTTTTTGTTTTAACAATTTTATTACGAAAGCATACATTAATTTCAACAATCTAATAAATTTTACTACCACATATAAATGGTTACAGTAAAATAATGGGCCCAATGTATCCTTATTTCTAAAAAGTGATTTTACGGCATTTTTGGCATAATGCATTTTCATTTTCTTATCATCAATATGTTGTGATAAAATAAAGTCAACACTTCCAAGAATTTCTTTTTTTAAAAAAAAAAAGTCTGATTTTGCTTTCTTTCGAAGTCTTTTTAAATCTTTTATTTCTTTTGTACCAGTAAAATGTCCCTTCAATGCAAAAGTAGAATATAACTGTTCCAATTTGTATTTGTAAAATAGTAAAATTACATCAAAAGGGAAATGAATTGTATTATTCATTATTAATTTTTTAATGTTGATAGATATAGAACTTTCTAAATCCCTTTTCATGCTCTCTAAATGTAATAATTTTTTTCGTATCATTTTTTTAATATTCATTAATCTCCTTATGGAGTGATTGTGTGAACGTATAGACGATATATTTCTTTCTTGTACAATTGTCTTTAACACTCGAAAAATGTCATGATACTCAAATTTTTTTAATAACAATGTTAAAAAACTATAAGCATAATTTATTAATGTAAGATAATTTATATAAACTAATTGTTTATTGTTTACAAACAAAAAACGTATTAACTCGGCTTTAATTTGGTCTATTGATTCTATTAAATATATCATACTTGTTTCCAGTTCAGTTAAATTCAAATGACTATTGGGTTTCCAACTGATTTTCATTTTTTCGATACGATTATTTATTTTTAAAAAAATACGATTCATATTATACATCAATACGATTACAAGCCTGCGCATATATTCTTTGCAGAGTTCTCTACATCTACTATCTGGTATGGTATGATAGCATTGCTTTGAGGTTTCATTTTCAAAAAACCTAATACATTCAGTTATAATTGTGGTGTAATCCTTTATAGATGATTTTGTAGCAATCATTGCTTCTTCCGCAAATTTCTTTGAAAAAGTCTTCATAAAACTATGATCATCTTCATCAACGGTTTGTTTATTTTTCTCTTCTGTTTCTGTATTTTCTTCTTCTTCTTCTTCTTCTTCTGCTTTTTTTTTGCTTTCAGTTTCATTATTAATATGGGAATCCGATTCAGACTTCAGATATGTTTGTTCGGATCTATGAAGCAATGTGTTAGCATGACTTATTCAAAAGATAAAAAAATAGAAACAAAAAAAAGAAAACAAAAACAAAAAAAAAAAATAATGTAATGACATCATTAATGAAAATATAAAAAGTTATATAATTTCGACGAAATAAATAGTATAACAATAAAGATACAAACATCAATCTAAAACAAAAAGAAAAAGAAAATAAAAAACAATAAATAGTAATTCTGCCCTTATTTTTAAAACACTATTTTATACACTTTATTCAATGATAGTATATAATTATCAAACACATGTATTGAACAAAATTCTTAATAGTTTACTTGTTTTCACTTGAATTTCCTTCCTTCGACGTACCAGAACCTAGATAAAGAAAATCATAAAATTCATACGGAAAATATGCATATATTTATATACATTTTTATACATATATAGAAAGAAAGAAATACAGAAATACAGAAAGAGAAATAAAAGGAGAGAAAGAGAAAAAAAAAAAAAGAAAGAAAAGAAAAAAAAATAAAGAGAAGAATACTATAATCCATTTGAGTTGATCAACCTACACAAGTTAACATTACCCTGTAATCTTCCAATGATGAAACAGACAAAATAAAATAATAAAAAAAATACTAACAAAAAATTCATTATAAAATGAATTTTTGAAATAAATGAAAAAATTAAAAAAAGGAAACAAATAAATTAAAAGAAAATACAGAAGAAAAATAAAAATATAAAATTGAAAATACAACAAAAATATATGAAGAATGTTACAAAATAAAATAAGATAAAACAGTCCATGAAAATTATCATGGAACAAAATAAATATTATACTTCAACAGTTTACATATACATAGTTTCTTATAAACAAAAAACACCTATAAATTATAACTCTTATTAACAATCATTAACAATCTATAATTTATCAGAAAAGAATATTTAAATCCGAATATTTCAATGTAGCATTATTTACTAGTGTGTAATAGTCTACTATGTTAAATTATAATTACTTACATATATTTACATAATTCTTTCCCTTTAAAATATACGTTTCATTAGTTCAATCTTTTATTTTATATAATTATTTTAGTTTGAATAATTCATTATTTTTTTTGCTACATTTTTTTTTTTTGTTTGTTTTTCCTTTTCCTTTTCCTTTTCCTTTTCTTTTTCTTTTTCGTCTTCGTTTTCTTTTTGTTTCAGTTTTTCGCCATTCTCAATACATGTTCAATATATAAAAGCTTTATAGAAGAATGCACACTGTTTAATGTTTTCTCCTAAATTTATATCATCTATTTCTTTTTCTCTTATCAATAAACTAAAGTTAAGGATAATACATGCTTATCCCCTTTCTTAAAACATGTATAGATGTTCAAGTTCTTTACAATTTTACAAAACATACACATGCTTCCAGTTTACAAAGATTTCAACATAGCACAAACATTGGTTTCTTAAATTTTCATGATATTTCTATATGGTCCTTTATATCAGCACAATATAAATATATTCCAAAAATATTTCGAAGTAGTATAAAATAAATCCACTCTATACTATATATCTATATATATATTTATTTATAAACAGAAGCTGTTTCAGTAAATATATAAAAAAAAAATACTACAGATAAAAAAATAAACAAACTTAAAAGGTTTTTTTTTTTTTTTTATTATCTTTATATTTATTCCTTTGATCATCATTTCATTTTTTTGTTTTTTTTTTAAAAGTTTTTTTTTTTTTTATTTTGTTTGTTCTAGATTCTACACATTATTAATTCTTCGTGTTAACGTATGCAATGGAATATCTTAAAAAAAAAAATAGAACAAAAAAAATATGGAAAACATACAAAGCGAATATTAAATAATACCCCGCTAAATTAAAAGGAACAGAAGTATTGATCATAAGATAGTATATTAAAAACAGCACTATCTACTTCCTTTTTAACAACAAAAAATTAATAGAACAGAAACAAAAGGAATTCAAACTGATTGTCTAGCTACATCCTGTAAGCTTTAATGCGTAATAAGTGATGAAGTGTATTGATAAAATGAAATAAAGATATTTAAAGCAGGTTTTAAGTAAAAAAAAAAAAAAAAAAAATAAAATTACTTATATAATAATAAATTGATTATGCAGACAAATATATATATATAACAGATCAAATCATAAATAGAAAAAATAGAAAAAAAATAAACAAACTTCTAAAAGACATGCTTGTTAAAAGATGTAAAAAACGTTGTTACTTATCCATGTCTGCATTGTGTATTCATTACTACAACAGATACACAATTTTTGATACACCATTATTTATACAAAAAAAAAAAATAGTTGAATATCTCAACTTATAAAATAAAATTTCACATATATATATTTTTTTTTTTATGATTTATAAAGTGTTATTTCATGAGCAA
>LSRZ01000464.1:0-11564 GCA_001625125.1 Haemoproteus tartakovskyi | reverse complement strand
AAAGAAAAAAATATTTATGTCCAATATTTAAAGTAATAAACTTAGTTTCTATGTCATTAATCTTTTTTCAATTTTTTTTTATTTTCTATTTTCTTTTTCCTTTTTTATTCGCTATTACTGCTTGTCCGTTGTTGTATCTTTTTATTTTATTTTTTTTTTTTTTTTTTCAAACGGTTACCTCTTCCATATCTATTTCACATTTTCTTAAACAAGGAAATTCTATTTTACATAACTTTTCAAAAGCCACCTAAGAAAGAAATAGGATATACATATAAAAATAAGATGATCAATAAATTCTTTTATCTGATGCATAATCAGCATTTGTTTATTCTGTTATTTAAGAATAATTTTATGTTCAACATGATATATTATAAACATAAGATATTATAAGCAGAAATGTATGTATATTTTTTTTCATTCTATTCTTTTCTTTTGTAATTTCTTACTTTCATTTCTCTGTCCATGGTAACCAGAGATGCCTTAGGTAAACATGGACCATTATAATGTTTAGGTGCTTTGCATAATCCAGTTTCTATATGTTATGACAAAAGAAAAGGAGAAAAAATTAAGGATATGTAGATAAAGTGATAAAAAAGGAAGTTGTCGGAGAAAGAGAAAGAGATAGAAAAAGAAATATACTCTTTAAATCTTCATATGCATATATATACATATATATATATATATATATATATATATGTAGGAATGAATAAGTATATGTGTTTCTTATTCAAATATTCTCTTTGAGACTATATCGACTAATCTTCTTTTTCTGATTTTCAATTTTTAATAGGAAAAAATATAAAGTAAACAACATACCTTCTCTTGACCATCCCTAAAGGTATATTACATGAAAGGAAATAAAAAGAAATAAAAAAAAAATAAAATACAACAAACATTTATTTAATTTTTTAAATATAAAATTTTACTATTCTTATGTCATCATATTTCATTGTATTTTTGTTTCTTACTTGAGGACAAGATTTATTATAATTTTTTTTACATATTTCCTATTAATGAATAGGAAGAATGAAATAAAATGAAATAAAATGAAATATGATATTAATATTAACATAATATATAGATGTAGAACAATGATAAGATATTGATATATTTCAATTGTTTATTTTCACTTTTTATATATTTATTTATTGAGTTTTCGAACGTTTTTTTTTAATCTTTTTTTTTATCATTCTTTTGTTTTTCTTTTTCTGTTTTTTCTTTTCTTTTCTTGTAATTTCTCTTTTTACTTTACAGGGCCAAGTTGCATCACACATATTCCCCCAAATGTTTTTTTGTTCAATAGTCATGTTTGAAAAATCATGGGGTAGTAAACAATTTCCTAAAATGTCAAAGAAAATGTTCAATCACATACATATTTCACTTTCCTAAATGTTAGATCTTTTGTGTTAATTTTCTCCTTTTTTTTTTTTTATGTAAAACAACCGTTGTACATGGCTGATGGGAAACATGTCGTTTTATCCATCGGTATCCATGTTTCAGGACACTGGGCAGAATAATCAATTTCACATTTGTTCATACAGGGCCTATAATCAGAAAGGAAATTGTCATATCATATTATATCGTGTTGTAGCATAGTAGTTTTGTGATAAAATGAATACATATTTGTTACTTATGTGGAAATGTGTATTATTCCTATATATGTGATATATGTTTTTGTCGAATTAGCAAACAGTATTTACCTCTCCTTTTTTTCTCCCATCCTTTCTATCTATCTATCTATCTATCTATCTCTTTCTTTTTCTTTTTCTATATTTCTATTTCTATCTCTCTCTCTCTTTTTTTCTAGTCGTACCTCTTCCCTAATTGTTTTGCTCCCCACTATTTGTTCTCTGTTTCATTTATTCCTCTCTTTTTGTCACTCTCAGCTTCTCTCTTATATTTGCTCTCAATCTCGCTCGCTCTCTCTTTTTGAACTTAACCATTTTATGTTACATTCCTTTTCTAAGAGTCTTTTCTTTTTAGTGTCATGTTCAGCTTGTAAAAATCGAGGACATGGTCCTGTGTACGAAAGTGGTGCTGCGCATTCATCAGAGTTCAGTAGTTTGGACCACCCTGAAATAGATACAAATGTAGTAAATACAAATGTAGTAAATACAAATATAGTAAATACAAATGTAGTAAATACAAATGTAGTAAATACAAATGTAGTAAATACAAATGTAGTAAATACAAATGTAGTAAATACAACTGTATTATACACAACTGTATTAAACACCCAAAATCAGAAAAGAAGAAAACCAGAGAGACTATGAAACATTAAGATGATGATAATATAAAAGTGATAATTGTATTTTTTGATTGTCATTTTTCGGAAACTGTTTCTTTATCCTATCATTTACAAATGAATACTACATATACCTTCTGCACAGTGAGACCTTAAAAGAAAAAGAACAAAAATATTATTTTTTGTTCAAACATTTACATACATAGTTATATACAAACATATATACATGTATACAGACAATTTTCTATAGAGTGTACAGTATTTATAAAACTGTGAACTCATATATAAATGAACCCATAAAATAGAGATGTAAATATTAAGTAGGAAAAGCAGTTGATATTAACACTAAAAAAATTCAATAAAAAATATGTTGTTTTATTATGTGAATGGTATATAAGTAAAGGAACTCTATAGGTATAGAAATATGAAAACTGTTTGTTTTACAACCACAATTAAAAGAAACACAGGAGACATAAAATATAAATTGTATACGAGAAATCGCGTCGACAGGTAGACTGTGTTTGTGAATAAACTGTAAAAAAAAGAAATGGGGACAGGGAAAGGAGAAAAAAAGTGAATAGAGAGCAAACGTCATAACAAAGAAAAGATATAGAAAGAGATAGTGTGAGACATAATCCCTATTATTATTACGAATATTATTGTTACTGCTAATTTTTTTTTTTTTCTTCCATTACCTTCTTTAGCTAGCAATAAAAAAAGAACAAGTACACATTGGAAATGCATCCTTAGGAAATAGAATGACAAGGAGAGCTATTTTTTAACACATAAAAAAGCGATAGAACAAATAGTCCGAGAAAAAAGAAAAAATCGAAAAAGAAAAACTTGTTATCCTAATTCTTTATTTTTCAATTTTGTCAGTGATAAAACATGTGATAAAAAAGTGGTCGTTTTTTTTTTTTAGAACTTATCGTTTTTTTTTTTTTAAGTTGGACTTTCTGTTTATAGTACACTTTTTTTCACACAAGTGTGTAAGAACAGAAATTCAGTTGTTTTTTCGTATATACATTTTTATTACTGCAAGAAACGTTTTCCCCCTATTTTTATGTATACTTCCTATTTAGACTATAGTATGTAGTTTTGCTGGAAACAAATAAAAAAGATTAAAACAGTCTGTTGTAAGTATAGTTCTTTGTACCAAAAAATGTGTAAATACACCTTTCTTGTTTTTTTTTGCGAAAGGAAATTATATACGTTGCTCTGCTTGGTAATAAGTAATATCACATAAATAGTTTATTTACATGTAGGTATCTCACTAAGTGCTTGTATACGTATCTAGACATGTATTTATATATATGCAGATGCATGTAAATAGATATGTTTCCATATGACAATAAGAACGTTCTCGCTATATAGGAATTTTCATTTTATATAAGTGTTGAGTTTTTGCAATATATATTTCATCCTTATAGATTTTTGCGAATGAATTAACAGAGAAATAGAAAAATACATAAATAAATTGTTTCATGTCGGAACTTATAAAACGTGTACATTATATATAAATGTACATAAAGAATTATAAAGTTATAAAGTGAGAAGTGTTTTTACATCCGAACTATTTTGTAATAAGTGTGATTACTTAATCCTATTTATTTAAAGAAAAGGAACTATTTATTTGTTGTTAAAAAGTTTATACATCCGAAGTATTCCAAGACACATATGTTTTATTAACCCAGTAAAGTAAAACAGTTATGAACAAAGATAGTTTTCTAATATATAAAGATAAATATTAAATATACAGAGTTGGAAAGTATTGAATGAATATAGTATAGAATATGGTATATATGATATGGGGCGATTTTTTATTTTTTCTTATCACTTTAGTTTTTGTAAAAGATATTAAAAATGACAGCAGAGGAAGTTGGATTCAATAAAAACAGAAGAAGAAAAAGAACACCCTATAACAATGATGGATATTAGAGCTAGTTATTTTTTGATTTCCCCAGATCCCTCTTGATATGCAAAAAAATGGATCGTGAAACACACATGATTTTGAATCAGACAGAGAATTATAATACAATGTGATCTATACTACTACTACTATGAAATGAGAGATCGAAAGATCCCACAATAAATCCATACCATTGAGGTTTTTTTAATATGATTGATATAATAGGTATTTCCTTTCGAATTGATGATATACATATGGATATTTTTCGCGAAGAATAAAGACGAAATTGTGTTATGCGCAATTTGCATTGTAGCCAATTGTTATTTTTGTTGGAGACACGAATTTGTGTAAGACAAATATACAGAAGAATGTACACAAAAAAAATATTTAACGAGCAATTGAAAACACACAATTTATAATGTTTTTTGTCTTGAAATTTTTTTTTTTTCTGTGCTGAATATGTAACCGTGGTGATTTCAAGTCCTAAAGATATATAAACACGTTGTTTTTCGTATGACAATAAATCATTAATTTTGTGATTTGTAAAGACAAGTGGAAGACAATTATATTGTATGGCTAGCTATGATATATTATGTTTAGAAATTGATACAAGTGATGCACTATTACAGGAAGAAAAACACATAACAAATGACGAAAACTCTATATTTTTATACATTTGAGCATATATATTATTTATATATAATTATATATAATAAAACAAATATATATGTTTATATAATGTACTTATGTACTCGCTGTTTTTATGAGAAATGTGTCTTTTTTTATGTAACTAGATAGTTATATAACTATATAGCTAGATGAAGAGATGTACATAAGAGACAATTTGAAGAAAATGAATACCATATAGCTATAAATTGATATGCTCTATTAGTTTTTTTTTTTTTTTTTTTTACCCGGGAACCTTAGAAAAAAAAAAATAATTAATGTTTTGAAAAATATAAAAGACAATTGGGAATTTTATTTAAGTAAAAATATTTTTATGTTTCAATTTTATTGAGTGTTTAACTAAAAAAAAAAAAAAAAAAAATAAAATAAATTATATGTTCCATATGTACATACTTATATCTGTTTATTTTTATAATTAAAAATTACATTCATTTAAATATGAATACATAAATTTTTATATATTTTATTTGGTAAAATTCAAAAGATCATCATATGAGACTCTTGTTCGTATATAATGCATTTACATTAATTGAATGAGAAAAACCTGAAAAAGAGAATACATATACTTAAAGAGAGGAATTTGACTATAGAGGAGTATGGAAACTGATATATAAACCGTTGTAGATCATTTGGTAAGTATAATTTCCAAAAGTTAAAGAAAATTGTTCATATATAACTACAATAACTACAAATTGAACTGCATTGTATACATATTTATATATATATATATATATGTATTATGATGTATAGTGTTTCCTTGTTTATATCTGTTATACGTACTTCTTTACATATAACATATGCTTCGTTATGAAGAAAGATGTCATATTGATGCCTTCGTGCATGTCGGAGCTTTTTCATTTTGATATAATTTGTACTTTCATTATTAGAAAAGTTTTTTTAGGACAAGATGAGTCAGGAGGCAGAACCTTTGTTTCAGATGCTATTAAGTTTTTCTAGGAATACAAGAGATGATTACGATGAACATACGGTAAAAGTATTTTTTTCAGAAGTTCTTTTTAAATTACTTGACACAACAAACTTGAAAGAGTTAGTTGAAAGAGTTTCCAATTATATTTTTTTCTTAGTTTTCGGTCACGGATTGAGAGACTACTCATCCGAATTAGAAACATTGGAAGATGTAGACGAGGAGGGGAAGGAGTCGCATTGGTCCTTACTTGGTGAAAGTTATGGTGAGAAAGATAGTGAAAACGGAGAAGAAGGTGATGATAGGGGAAATGAAAAAGGAGGAAAAGGAAAACGTTTTTGGGGAGGTGGAAATGGAAAAGGCAGAGGAAGATGTAAGTGGAAATATAGAAGACAAAATAGAAGACATAAGATGAACGAAGGTGCAAGAAAAAATGATTCCGCATCTAGTGTGGATCGCAATGAAGCAGATGGATTTCGATTTGGAAATGATGGAGGTGATTCACTTGGAAGAGAAGAAAGACTTGAAATGGAAAAGGAAAGAAGACAGGAGTTATTAAATTGTTATAACACTTTAAAAATATTAGTATTATTTTTAGATAGTGTATTTCATAATTATTGGGTTAAGGATTTCACGGAATTAAATATTAGTTGGATATATTATTTGATAAAATTAAATGAAAAGGATAATTTTATTTTTTTGGCATTTTTTAGCAATTTTTTGTTCCATATAGAAAAAGAAAAGAAGGGTTTTTGTGTTCGATTATTTTTGCTTAAGCAAATTGAATCATTGATTAAGAAAAATGTGAATGCCTCTTATGATTTACATTACTCTTATAGACAGTATAACGAATGTAAAGAACAAGAAGGGAATAACGATGTGTTAAATTCTACAAAAGGAGAATTGGGAGGACCTGTTCACTTAAGGGATAAAAAAAACAAATGTGAAAATAGTCAAGAAGGAGAAGAAGAACCATACAACGATAATTTTATTAATGGTCGTGTGGTTCCTTCATTAAAGAAATTTCAGGAGAACGTGTTAAGTAAATGTAACTTAGATATAGGTAGTATGTGTGTGTTACTCAAGTTGGCCTTTGATCAATGGAAGAAGTATAAGACATTAAAGAAGGGTCCAGAGGAAAAGAAAAAACCAATTGATAAGGGCAAATCGAATAATGCAAGAAAGAAGAGAAACGAAGCATCATCGAAAGAAACCGAAAAAGAGGAAGTTACAGAAACTGATACGGAGAAGGACAGTGCTTCCGATGTGGTAGAGGAATCAGAGAGAAAAGCGAAACAAGAAATAAAAGACATATTTAAAGGAGTAGGAATGGCAGCTTTTAAAAAAGAACAGGTGAAAGAAGAAGTAGTAAAAGTGATGAAAGATGTGGAGCGTAATACAATAAAAGATCCAGAAGAAGTGAAAAATATGGAAGAGATAAAAGAACGTGAAAAAAATAAATACGTTGTAAATACTGTAAACAGAGAATTAATGAAAAACAAAACACATACTAACAGTGAAAAGAAGGAAAATTATGGAGAAACTTCTTTAGGTGAAGAAAGAGAAGAGGAGGTAACGGAAAGGAGAAGTACAAAACGGAACCGAAGGAGAAATGCTAAAAAAAGGAAAGAGAAAGAAATACATGTTGAAATGGAACAAGATAAAGTGAATGCAGTAGTAAATGAAGAAGTAAATGCAGAAGTAAAGGCAGAAGTAGAAGAAGAAGTAGAAGAAAATGTAAAAGAAAATGTAGATGTAGAGACATCGAGCAATATAAATATGGATGAAACATTACAAGTGAAGGAGGATATGACAATAAACAAAAAAGAAAAGAAAAGTGAACAAAAAAAAGGAGAATATATATGCAGAAACAATATACATAAAGAAACTAAACAATTTAAAGAAGATGTACCAATAAACGAACAAGATACAATTAATAAAAAGAAAGTACAAAAAAATGAAATATGCAGAGACCGTGGAAATAGAAATGTAAACGAAGTTAAGGAGGAAGTACCCATAAATATGAGAAACAAAGTTCATGAACTAGAAGTGAGAGAAAATGAAAGATGCAGAAATATTGCAAATACGGAATCAAAACAAAATTTTCAAAGAAAACCAAGGATGTATGTAGAAGAAAACAGAAATGCATCAAAATCAAAGACAGAAGAAATGTGCAGAGTTAACAGAAATGAAGAAGCAAATCGCTTTAAGGAGAATTCAAGATTGTATGAGAGAGATAACAGAACGGCATCTAGAATAAAAAGAGAAGAAGGAAGAAATGGAACAGATGAAAACATAGATGTGAATGGCAGGGAAGAACAAAATGGTAAAAGAAAACAAAGAAAAGAAACACATATAAGACAGATGCAAAAACAAGAATCTGAGGAGGAAATGCAAGAAAAGAAATATGAAAACGAAAATAGAAAGGTAAACATTGAAAGAAAAGAAAATGATGTAACAAAAAGAAATGAAAAAAAAAGGCTAATAGAAAAAAATTCAGAAAAAGACGAATATGCGAATCAACATAAATTTACAGAACGAAAATATGGCGGAATACGAAATAGAGAGAAATTTGGAGAAGAGAGAACATATGAAAAACGGGAATGTTTTACTGAGAATAAGGAGAATACAGTAGTACCATCCAACCGATATAAAGAAAAAGGTGGTTGTTCTTTGCGGAAACGAGAAGGTGCTCATGAAGAAGGAGATAAAGAATCAGAACAGGAAGATAAACAAGGTGAAACACGCAGATGTGATATGAAGAACACAAAAATGCGAAATGAAGAATCAGGAAATGTAGTAAACCGCAGAGAAACCAGCAAACGAAAAGAAACGCGAGAAAAAGAAGATGAAAAATCCGAAAATGAAGATAAACGAGATGAACCACGCATACCTAAAGGAACGAATAGAGTAATGCGACATGAACAATCAAATGTTGTAATAAACCGTGAACAAGCACGAGGTAGAAGAGAGAGACGTGAAGAAGCAAATAGAAAAACACAAAATGGAGAAGTAGAAATTTCAAGAGATCGTGCAGAAGAACCAGATAGATCGAAGAGAAGAGAACACACATCAGATGAAGAAAATAGATCTCCCGAAAGAGAAAATGTATCAAGGGATGTAGAAACGAGAAACCAGGTTACAGTAGCAAATCGTAGAAGACGTAATACAAATAATCAACGAACTCCACCTCGACCAAATGTAAATGAAACAAAAGTAAATGTACAACAAAATACGAATAATGTACCTGGAGAATTGGCACCTTCAAATATGTTTTCCAATCCTCCATGGGCAGTACAAGGAATGTACATGCCACAACCAAATATGTGGCCTCCACAAAATATGTGTGCACAACCGAACTGGCCAGCAGAAAATGTATATATGCATTCTCCACTAATGGCTCAAAATATGTATCCACAGCAAAATTGGCCAACACGGGAACCAAATTTCCTTTTACAGCCATTCCAACAAAATCAACCAAACCAAGGAGTGCAGGCACAGTCACAACCAGAGCTACAAGCACAACTCCAGCAGCAATTACATCCGCAAGTACAGCAACAATTACAACAACAACAATTACAACAGCAACAATTACAACAACAACAATTACAACAACAACAATTACAACAGCAACAATTACAACAGCAACAACTACAACTACAACAGCAACAATTACAACTACAACAGCAAGTACAGGCACAACTCCAGCAGCAACTACATCCGCAAGTACAGCAACAACAACTACAGCAACAACTACAACTACAAACGCAAGCCCAAACGCAAGCCCAAACGCAAGCCCAAACGCAAGCCCAAACGCAACCACATATACATTCATTTCCGTTGCCAAATTCACTTCCTTTACCCCATTCGGTTCCGCTGCCACATTCTCTTCCAATGCCACATTCCCATTCTCGTTCACAACCACATCCTGATTTACAACAATTACCACATCCACATTTGCAGCCGGTGTCACACCCACATCCGCAGTCTCAATCACAATTACAAATACAAGTACAAGCTTCATCAACAAGACAGAATATTATTGGAGAACATATACGCAGAGAAAATATGTCTGCTGCACAAAATGGTTATGTAAACCAGAATTGGGTTATGCAAAATATATATGCACAACAAACGCGGATATCACCAAATGGTTATATGAATCAAATGACAGTAAGACGAAACATCGTGAGAGAACTAGGAGGACATGTGGAAAATACCAATAGTTGTTCTGAGAACGTGTCTCAGCAACGATTTCAAAATGTCCTACTAAATGAGCCAGTAGTAATCCAATCAGAAAATCAGCCAAGAAACCAGGCAGCAAATCAGGCAGCAAATCAGGCAGCAAATCAGGCACCAAATCAGGCATCAGATCAATCAGAAAATCAGGAACCAGATCAATCAGAAAATCAGGAACCAAACCAATCAGGAAATCAGGCAGCAAATCAGGCAGCAAATCAGGCAGCAAATCAGGCAGCAAATCAGGCAGCAAATCAGGCAACAAATCAATCAGAAAATCAGGAACCAAACCAATCAGGAAATCAGACAGCAAATCAGACAGCAAATCAGACAGCAGATCAATCAGAAAATCAGGCACCAAACCAACCAGAAAATCATCCAGAAGACCAAATAGAAAACCAAGTAGAAAACCAAGTAGAAAGCCAAGTAGTAAACCAAGTAGAAAACCAAGAAGAAAACCAAATAGAAAACCAAGAAGAAAACCAAGTAGAAAACCAAGTAGAAAACCAAATAGATAACCAACGAGAAAACCAAATAGATAACCAACGAGAAAACCAAATAGATAACCAACGAGAAAACCAAACAGAAAACCAAACAGAAAACCAAACAGAAAACCAAACAGAAAATCAAACAGAAAACAATTTAGAAGATCAACCAGAAGTCGATCCAGAAATCGAACCGGAAATAGAACTACGAATTGAACCCTCAAATGAACCTGAAGAAAATATAGAACAAGTCGAAAATCAATTACCAGAAGCAATAGAACATGTATGTGGTCAACAAGAAAGACAGACACAGGGAAGTGTAAGTCAAGTTCCCTTACAAATACGATCCGTAGAACATAGAGGGGTACAAGAGCAAGGAGAAGTTCGAGGACCGAGGAGAAGGCAGGAATATGGACAAAGGCAACGTCCAGGACCAAGACATGGACAATGGCAAGGTCCGAGACAAGGATTTAGACAAGGACACATGTTTGGAGAAGGACAGATGATGCCACAAGGATATATGCCAGGACAAGGTCAAATGATGGATCGTGGATTCAGACAAGGAATGGTATATAGACAAGCACAAGAATATGGTCAAAACACAAGGATATGCATACAGATCAAGACCAAGACTAAGACAAGGACAACGTCAAGGACAAGGACAAGGACATGTACAAGGACAAGGACATGTACAAGGACAAGGACATGTGCAAGGACAAGGACATGTGCAAGGACAAGGACATGTACAAGGACAAGGACATGTACAAGGACAAGGACATGTGCAAAGACAAGGACATGTACAAGGACAAAGACATGTACAAGGACAAGGACATGTACAAGGACAAGGACATGTACAAGGACAAGGACATGTACAAGGACAAGGACATGTACAAGGACAAGGACAGGTACAAGTACAAGGACAGGTACAAGTACAAGGACATGTACAAGGACAAGGACAGGTACAAGTACAAGGACAGATACAAGGACAAGGACAAAGACAAAGACAAAGGCATCGACGAAGACCTAGACAAGGATTTGGATCAATGCAAGGACATATGTCGACACAAGGTAATA
>LSRZ01000463.1:4356-16015 GCA_001625125.1 Haemoproteus tartakovskyi | reverse complement strand
ATTGAACTGTAATTATTTGATTTCACATTTTTTTTTTTTTTTTGCTGAGATATTTTCGGATTGTTGAATTGTGGAACTGTTGAATTTTGGAACTGTTGGATTGTTGAATTTACTGATTATTTGGATTATCTGATTATTTGGTTATATAGAAAAAGGATTTGTTCGGTAATACAAACATATAACTGACATAAAACGGACATAAAACGGACATAAAACTTTACGTGTGAATTTATAAAGACTATTATAATTTATAAGAAACTTAAAAATAACAAAAATGAAAAAAGGTAGAGGGATTAAAAGAAAGATCGTAATTGATGACAACTCTAGTTCTAATAGTAGTGAAAATGAGGAGAAAAAGATAAAAGAAGAAATAAAAGAAACAGAAAAAGAGAAAGAGAAAGAAAAGAGAAAGTTGAAACTGTTGGTGTCGAAAAGGAAAAGGCAGAGGAAGAGGATAGTTTAAAGGAAGAGGATAGTTTAAAGGAAGAGGATAGTTTAAAGGAGGAAGATAGTTTAAAAGAAGAAGAAAAAGAAAAGAATGTACATAATATAACCTTAGAAGAAGATGGAACAGAAAAAAAAGAAATGGTTGAAGAAAAAGATAAAGGAAATGAAGAACAAGAAACAGATGTACCTGATGGAAATGATAGAAAAAAAAAGAAAAAGAAAAAAAGAAAATTACGAAAAGCGGAATACATCAGAAGAAAGTGAAAAAGAAACTGATTTAAAAGATTTAGGAGATTTAGGAGATTTAGGAGATGAAAAAAAAGTTGAAACTGAATACATTGAAGAAGAATTTGTAAAAATTAAAAAAAGAAAAATAGAATCAAAAAAAAAATCAAAAAAAAAAAAACAAAAAAAAAGGAAAAACAATTCAGATGATGATCATTTGGGAGAACAAGATAATCTTAAAAAAGAGAAAGAAAAAGAAAAAGAAGAAAAAGAAAAAGAAGAAGAAGAAAAAGAAGAAGAAATAGAAAAAGAAGAAGAAGAAGAAATAGAAAAAGAAGAAGAAGTAGAAGATGATGAAGAAGATTCTGAAAGTTATGTAGATGAAAATTCCGAACTTGAGGAATTAAAAGAAGAAGAAGAAGAAGAAGAAGAAGATAGTGATGAATATGGTGATAGAATAAAAAAAAAAGGAAGAAGAGGAATAAAAAGATTTAACGAAACACAATTACAAAGGACAAAAAGAAAAAAACAATCTGTTTTAATGGAATTAAGCTCATGTAGTGAAAAACAAAAAATGAAATTAATTCAACTTGCTTTTACAAAAAAAGAATATAATATTGAAGAATTTATTTTTGAATCTTTGAAACATTTAATACCAAAAAACAAACATACTATGTTTATTAATCCACAAAATTTTATGTTAGATTTTGAAGAAACAGAAGAAATTAAAAAATTACAAAACATATGGTATACGAAATTAACAAATGGACGTCAAAAAAATATTATATCTTGTTTTATTACTTTAGAAAGGCTCAATCGAGGAGAAGATCCAATAAAAGGTGATGAAAAAAATGTTCAACAATATGATAGCAGCGAAGAAGAAGAAGAAGAAAAAGAAAAAGAAAAAGAAAAAGAAAAAGACGATGAATATGGTGGTGATGAAGATGAAAATAAAAAAAGAGAAAAGGAAAAGGAAAAGGAAATGGAAATTAAAAAAGAAAAAGAAGAATTAACACAAGAAAAAGAAAAATTAACACAAGAAAAAGAAAAATTAACACAAGAAAAAGAAAAATTAACACAAGAAAAAGAAAAATTAACACAAGAAAAAAAAGAATTAACACAAGAAAAAGAATTATTTCAAGACATGAAAAAAGTATCAATAGATCAACCAGAACTAACACAAGAAAAAGAAAACTGTCTTCTTGAATCTATATATGATAAAAGAAAACCAGGAATAATTGTAGTAGATAATTTAGTTCAATTAGTAAATAATCAAATTTCATCAGTAAAACAGTATATAGAGTTTATTAAAGAAAATAGTATGGATATTGTATCACTTGCAGAATGTAATAACAAAATGAAGGAATTACAAATTCTTAAACCACTAGAAAGAAGAGAATTGTTTTTTTATCTTAACATTGCAGTTTCTTTAAATTATATTACAGAAGATGCTCCTAATGTATATATTATTTCCAAAACACAACCAAGCATTCGAGGATTTAATATAAATCCTGATTTTAGTTATATTGATAAAAGAAGAGTACAAAAACGTGTCAATAAAAAAAGCCCTTGGAGAATGTTAAAACATGCAAAGAAAAAAAAATTAGAGAATCCTTCTACTCCAGCAGGAAAAAGAAAAATATACACAACTGAATGGAACGTTATTCAAACAAAACAAGAAGAAAAAAATAAGATAACTGTGTACAAAGATGTGAAAGGAGAACAATATGAAAAAAGTAAACAATATGAAAAAGATGACGAAAAAATGATAAAGAACAAAGAGGTAGGAAAAACATCCCAAAAATTTTCTAAAGAAAAAGATAATGTGGAAAAATTCTTAAAAAAAAATAGAACTAGAACAACAAATAGAAGATGGAGGAAATAGTTATTCTGGATTTCTTGAATCTAATGAAAAAGAAAAAGAAAAAGAAAAAGAAAAAGAAAAAGAAAAAGAAAAAATCAAAACAGTAGAACAATTACTAGACGAAGATGATCTAAATTTGACAATAGATAAGTTAACCGGAAGTAATATAGAAACATTTGATAATGGGATGGACAAAAATAAATCAAAAAACAAAAGAGAAGAAATATTAAACTCTTTAGAAGCAGCAGCATTTTTTTATGGAGAAGGACCTAAATATTCTCATCCTCAATTACACGAATTTCTAAAAAACAACATTAACCATTTAGTGTATATAAAACCTCCACCAACTCCAAAAGATAAAAATGCCATATTAAATTATTATCTTCAATTTCCAAATAAACAAAAAAGATTAGCATTTAACAAAAAAAGAATATTAGCAGAAACATTCGGACTTATTTCATTAAAACATGATGATGAAACTAACAAAGTCATAAATTATGAAATTAACCTTACTCCATGGGAATTAGAAGAATTCAAAAAAATATGGGATAGACAAGCAGACAAAGTAAGTGAGACTTTTGGAAATTTAAGAGAATTAATGATTTATGTGGATGATGCTTATGACATAACTAGTGAAGATATGGAAAATGAAAAACTCTTACAAATAAAAAAAAATGTAAAACAAGTTATGTTAAATAAAATGATAAATCAAGAAAAAATCGACAAAGAAGATATTGATAAATTATTAGCACAAATGATAGCAGATGAAAAATTGACACCTTACCCTAAAAGAATGAGAAAAAATGATAGTGAAGATAAAAAAGAAACTGAAAATAAAAAAGAGAGTGATGAAAAAATTGAAGAAAAAGATGAAAAAAACGAAAAAAAAGATGAAAAAATTGAAAAAAAAGATAAAAAAGATGAAAAAGGTATAAAAATATTAAAACAACAAAAACCCGGTGACAACTTAAAACAAACTACTTTAACTTCTTTTATAAGCAAAGAAAACATTACTATGGAAACAAAAAAAAAACAGAGACACAAGAATATGTAGAAATAAAAGTGCCATCTAAAAAAAAAAAAAGAGTTTTAGATGACATAGAAGAAGAAGAAGAAGAAGAAGAAGAAGAAAAAGCAAAAGAAAAAGAAAAAAAAAAGAAATAAAGTATATTGAAGAAGAAGAAGAAGAAGAAGAAGAAGAAGAAAAAGAAAATGAGAAAATGGAAAAGAAAAAACAAAAAATTAAAAATATGTTAGAAAAAAAGAAAAAAATGAAAGAAAGTGGAGTAGAAAATATGTTTGAATTAGAAGCTGAAGAAAGTAACGATGAACAAATGCTTCCATATGATTCCTTTAGAGCTTCAATGAAAAGCAGAAAGAGACGATTAACTGTTGGTTATGAAGGTTATATTCCAAAACATGAACAAGATGAAGATGAAGAAAGCCGATTATTGTTAAAAGAATTGGAAGAAGATCAAGAGTAATAACTTAAAAAAAAAAACAAAATAATAATAATAATAATACAGATATATATATATATATATATATATATATATTTGTTTCCAGATACTTTTTTTTTTTTGTGATTATTCATATGTAGTTTCATAAAAACTATTCTTATCTTTTCTTCGTATTGTAAAAATAGGAACATTTTAAAATGTTTTTTTTTCTATTGTTCTCAATTTTTCTATATTGTTTTCTATGCTTTATTTCTTTTTGTTTTTTTATATATTATATATTCCGTTTTTTTTCTAATTGTGTTTCTGTTCTTCCTTTTAACTGTTTTTCCTTTTACCTGTTTTAATTGGCAGAATGCAAAGTTTTATCAACAACGAAGACAGTTTAAGTGACACAGAAGCTATAAAAATAAAACACTTAGAAGAAATGGAAAAAATAGAAGACGATGCATTTATGAAAAAATTTACATTTTCTAAAAAATTAGATGAACCCAAATTAACAAATAAAGAAAAATTATCACAACAAAGAGAAAGAGGCTTATTAAATAAAAGAAGATTATCAGAAAGAGCAAAATTTGAAGATTTAAAATTAAGCGATTTTGAATCCGATAGCAACGAAAGTGAAGAAGACACAAATGATGGTTCCATAAAAACATATAAAGATTCTATTAGCCAATCATTTGAAGATTCAGAAGACAGTCCTACATATACAAAAAAGGATAAGAATAGTTTAGAAGTATCTTATTCAGAAGACGTTTTTAAAAGAGGAGAAACATTAGCAGAAGTTGGAGATGAAAAACCAACAAAAAAAATGTAATTATGCATATATATATATATATATATATATAAAATATATATAAAATATATTTTTAAAATATTGCATTTTCCTTTTTATAAGAATTCTATGGAAATGTAGAGTTTTACATACAATAGATCCGAATATTAATGTCCTCATTTTTTTATTTTTATTTTTTCTTTCTTAGTTTTTTTTTTTTTTTTTTACAGTGTTTAAAAAAAATGGACAATGTAATGTACAAGAAAGAAGTAAACGCTTTTGCAGACAAAAAAATTGTAATAAAGAAAAAGAGAAAGATCCGATTCCAACAAAACTTATCCGATGTTACTGAAACAGAAGAAGAAAAATTGGACGAATATGAAAAATTAAAAATACAGAAAAAGAAAGGTGGAAATATGAACATAGTTATAAAAGAAAAAGAAGAAAAAGAAACTCCAGCACTTCCTTTATCCCTTAATACAAGTGCATCCAACAGCCAAACAAAACAATCTTTGAAATGGAACAAAAATATTAAAGATACTAGTGACTTAGACACACCAACCAGTGTAGACGCATTTAAAGGATTCCGAAAAATAAGCGACAATAGTAGCAACAGTAAATAAGGGAATTAAAAAACAAAACAAAAATATATATATATATATAATTAATATTTTAAAAGTATAATAACACACACAAAAACATTTTGCTATTTTATTTTTTTTTTATTTTTCATTTTAATAATGTGTTTTTTTTTTTTCAACGGAAATGCATAGTCTTCTGTTTCTTTACAACTTTTTTAATTGTTTGTGTGAAAAATCATATGTAGATGTAATAGGGGAACACAATGTTCCGTAAAATATAAAACAAAAAGAGAAACTAATGATACTAGAATTTTCCCTTATAAATAAATTTACATTTTAATAAAATCGCTTACTTGAAACTTTTTTTTAAAAAACTTAAAAAAAAAAATGTTAATTAAATTTTTGATAAATGTTATAAATATTATTTACAACACATAACAACCTATTCACTATTTATTTGTTTCATGTCCATTTCTTCAATTCTACAAATATAATAAAAAATAAATTCTTGGCAGGACTTAAGGTATAAAATGATCATTTTGATTCGTTGTCCACACACCACCATAAAAAATATATATATATAATATATATATATTTATATACAAACATACCTGTAATTTCTTTTTATTAAAATGCTTTCTATTCTCAAAAAAAAAATTGACTATATAAAAATGATTCTCTTAAAAATAAAAATACAGTGGGATTCTTTAATCTAAACGAAACATAATTAAAGAACGTGCAAAAATGTTGAAACGACAGAAAGTGGAGGCGAAAAAAAAAGAAAAAAAACAATCTAAAAAGGTTTAAATTACAACATAAAAAAATATAGAGAGAAAGCAAATCATTACCAAAGGAACTAACGGTAATAATAAAATTCCCCCTATCTATTATCAGACTAAATCATGACACAGCAACATTATGCTTAATAAAATTGATCTTTTCACGTTGCATTCATCTGGTAAAACATGTATTTTGCAAAAAGAATTATTTTTTTTTTTTTTAAAAGTGCAGAACTAAAATTGAAAATATATATTTTCATATTTTAACACTACATTCACTTTTTTTTTTATTTCGGTAATAATATTTTGAAAAAAGAAAAAAAAAAAAAAAAGTCTTCACACTATTCATTATTTCTATTTATTTATTATTTTTTTTTTTTTTATCGTTTTTGCTGATACTTTATCTGGAACACTTTAAAAATTTGGGATTTTTTTTAGTTTTCATTTTGAATGAGTTCATTTTTAATCAGTTTTATTCATGATTAGCTTTAAATTGAGAAGTTTTTAAATAGGAGTTTAAAAAAAGACTGATTGTTATTTGTGTTTGTCAAATACGAAAATGGTAAAAATGATAAAAATAACAGACTTGCCTTATCAAGCACATGAGCTGAAATCGGCTGGTTTGGATTTACCTAAGGATTATATGACAAATGTGAAATATGGGTTTTTTCGAAACCTGTTTGGAAAATATTCTACTTATTATGTAAGAAAATGGAAATTATTAAGATAAAGAAAAATAGTCAGATTGTTGTTGATGTTGTGTTATTTATTATGGAATTTTTAAGAATGTCATTTTCACAGTAATTTATAGTTTCCTTCATATTCCATTTTTGCAACTGTTATATTTATTTTATATTTTATATTTTATTTTATTTATTTTTTTTTATTTTTATTTTTTTTCTTAGGCTTTTAGTTTTTTAAAAGGTTCTTTAAAAGTGTTTGGAGGGTTTTTACTTTTTTACTATCCGTTGGATAAAATACATTGCAACATTCGTAGATATGTAATTTCATTAAAATAAAGAAAAAATAAAAAAAACAATTATTTAGAAAATAGAAAGTGTCTCTTTTTATTTTTTCAAATATAATACAATCAATAAACACTTTTTTTTTTTTTTTTTCTACTATCACTTTGCAGAAGAGAAATTTGAAACAATGAACATAATACGGAAATTGTAACACTTACACAACGGTAATTTGAAGGTTGTAAAAGATAAAAGAAGCGGATATTTCATTTTTAAATGTGTTTGTTTCTAGTATGCTTCGAAGAGTGTTTTTTTTTTTGGAGGAGGGTTGTTGTGTTTTTTTTGTCTTTTTTTTGTCTTTTTTTTTGTAGTTTTTATATTTTTTCTAATGGTTCCTCCATTTTTATTCTAAATCAAAATGTTTAACCCATATCCAAAGGATAAGTCTAATGTGCCTTATTTTTTTTTTTTTTTTTTCTATTAAAACACTCAATTATTTGTTTTGGATTTGTAAAAATCACTATTAGTTAATTATACAAAAATGTTGTACATAACTTCTTTTAGATAATGTTATATAGGTTCTTTTTTTCCTTTTTAATTAAATAGAATGCGTAAAAGATTTCTGTGATTTTGACACTTTTTTAATTTTTTTTTTTTCATCAAATTCACTGCATTTTTTTAACATATTTATACGATTTTTCAGTTTTCGTTTTCGTTTTTTTTTTTTTTTTTTATTGAAAAAGTAAAACAAACATTATTTTGTACTTATGATTATTCTCACTTTTCGATATGATAAATTTTGATATAATAAAAAGAAAAACATAAGCAGTCGCTTCATCTGTCGCCTTGTGAATTCCCTAATTCAGTTTTTTTTTTTTTTTTTTTTTCGTTCATAAGAAGTTTTTTATAAAAAAAAAAAAATTAAAAAAAATATTTTAAATTCGAATCTTAAAGAAAAACCAAAGAAACTTACTTTATAACAAATAAAACCAAAACAAGTATTATATTATACATTTAACAGATTCATTTTTTATTTGATATTTTAAAGGCAACGTCATTTTTTACGTTCTCTTAATTGTATAATAAATGGTAGTTGTATATATTTTCTTCTTCAAACAAAATCAGCGTAAAAAATCGAATGACGAAAAAAAGATTCTTTATCAAATTTTTTTTAATACATACATATATGTGAATAGATTTGTATATATATATATTATATTATATGTACGTTTTTATGTTTTATTTGTTAAGAAAAATGTTTATATATATAATAAACATTTGGATATTGAAAACTATTGTATGAAACGATTTCCTGACTTAGTATCTATAGAAACATAGTTTGATGAATTTCTTTTTTTTTGTTTTTTTTTTTTGTGTTGCTCTTACTATTGGATATAACCATCTAACGAAACAACAAGCCAAGTGGAGTCAAGACAATTCAGTAGAAACTTGATCGAAAATGTAAAAGCAGTAAAATGTACAGAACATCTGCATTTTTAAAAAAAACATATATAACATGTTTTGATCGAAACCAGAAAAGCCAATTATTTGTGAATAGCAAAAAATACTTTTATGGATATTTTAGTAAAGGAAGCAAATATACAACAGTTCATGACCATGAAAGAAGAGTACATGTTAGAACTCGTTCATATAAAAATAAGGAAGAAAAAAAAATAAAACTGAAAGAAAAATTCAAACTTTTAATTTTTAGTTCTTTATATCTCCTTACTGTTGATTATTTATATCATGTATATATATTGAAAGACACTCCTGAATATAAGAAAGAGAAATGTGAAAATGAACAGAGTAGCAAAAACATAGAAACGGATGGAAACAAGAGTAGTTGTCATGAATTGGTCAAGAAAGACAGTAAAGACGCTTTGATGCAATATTTTAGAAAAAGCGATAAAACAAAAAACAATAGTAATAGTAATAATTGTAATAGTAATAGTAGTAGTAGTAATAGTAATGAAAATGAAAATAGCTGTAATAATAGAAATAATAATAGCAGTAGTAATAAATTTGATGATGATGATAAAACAAGAAATAAAAACAAATGGAAAGGAAACAATCTATCAAAACAAGAAAAGTTTTTAGAAAAAGAATTGCCAAAAAATAATCAAACAATAAATAATGAAAAAATAAGTGAAAATGAAACGGAAGTAAAAATTAATCGCATTAATAACAAAAGAAGTATGGATATTATGGGGATAGAACAAGATTTGTTTGACAGACTAAGTCGTGATTGGTGGAATAGTGGGTTTTTTAATAATGAAAAAGAAGAACAAGAACATGATAAAAAAAAAAAAACATATATAGTAAATCACTACATAACAACAATAATAACAATAAAAATAGTAATGATATATTACCAGTTAGAGACCTATATTACCAACAATTTTTTAATGGATGTAATTTATTTTTGATGGCGAATGGAATTGTTTTTTTAGGTTGGCGATTAAGTGAAATATTAAGAAATAAAAAATTGTATCATTTTATGTGTCGCCATTTTATTTGTTCTTATGAAAATATAAAAAAAAAATATTATCACACATTTCTAACAGCCAGTATTAGTCACATCAGTTTTCCTCATTTTCTTTTTAACACCTATGCATTTTATGTAATTAGTAATACTTTGTTATCACCAGAAATTAAAGAAAATAAAAAAAAATACTTTTTTCTTAATTATAAGTCGAATATAGTAGAAAAAAAAATTACGGATAAGGACATAATTACTGTTTGTGCTCTATCTTCGTTATCTTCTACCTTTTTTTATGTTCTGTTACATAAAGGAAATCAAGTGCTAGGTGCTTCCGGTTCAATAATGGGATTAATATATATTTTATCTACTGTCAAACCCAATGAAGTATTCATTTCGATTTTTCCTTTCCCCTATCTTAAATTAACCTCATTACAATTATGTCATATAACCATTCTAACCAATTTTCTTTTTTTATTCTGGAAAAGAAATCTGTTTAATGTAGCTTGGTCAGCTCACCTATTTGGATTTCTGGGAGGAGCAGTATACAATATGTATCAACGAAAAAAAAAAAATTCCAGTTATTATCCTTTTTGGGAATTATCATTAACTAATGGGAAAATTGATTATTTTAATTCCTACGCTGATTTCTTAGACTTTTTAAAATGTTTTCAGTTGAAAATGCAAATCCTATTTACTTTAGATCATGCTAAAGAACGAAACATCAATAAAAAAATTACCGCTATTAAATTTGCTCAAATGCAACGGAAAATAAGATGTAATGAACAAAAGAAGAAAAATATGGATGCTATGTCAAGTCGTTTAATGTCGAAAGAATAAATCGGAAGTCCATAAACATCCAGATTTCTTTCTTGCTAGTACCGAAAGAAAAATTACATTGTAGAATTTTTATATATTCACTTATTTTAATCAACATCTGTATGGAACTTTTGATTCATAGTTTTAAACATCATCCTTTGCTTTATTTCAATTGATTCTTTTCTTGTTTTTTGTTTCGTTTCATGTGATTCTGTATTTGTTTTTTTTCTTTTTTTGTTTTTTGAAATGATGAATTTTGTTTTTTTTTAATAGGTTTACTGCTTATTATTACATTTTTAAAAAGGTTTCTTTTAATTTTATTAAATCTATTTATTTTTTTTAAAACTTTTTAAAAGTACATAAAATAGAAAAAAAGTAGAAAAAAGAAAACAGACAGTTACAATATGTTATAACCGATAAGAAAAAGGAAAGCATAAACAACCATATATAGTAGGATTAATAATTGGAAACTGGGGGAAATGAATAATATTTTGAATTATACTTTTTAGAATCGTTTGATGTGTTACATTGTTTTTGAACCTTACATTTCTAATACTTTATTTAATGTACTTCTTATATGTCCGATGTTATTTTATTTTACTCTCTTTTTGCTGATATGTATTTCTATAAATTATTGTAATTGAATTCATATGAATGTACAGAAGTAAAAACACATAATTGGGTTTTCCATTGTTGATGTAGATACTGTAAAGGATATAACCTTTTTTATATTTTTTTTTTTATGAAACACCTGATTGTTACAATAAACGGTACTGACGTGTTAAAACACATGTATGGTGGACCGACAAAATGACTTACTTTTTCATTACTATTCTAGTCCAATATAATTGAAGTTATAAAATGAATAATGACGCAATAACGTACATTCATAATTATACATATATATATATATTCATATTTATACATTCATTTATATATACATTCATATTTATACATTCATATGAGTTTATATATATAAGCAGTGCTTTTACAAATAAAAATATATATTATATAAAATTATCGAAAGCATCCTTAAAACCTGTGAAACACTTAGAAGACAAAGAATGCACAAATATTGTCGATTCTATCCTCCTCTATATAATTCAAAAAATCGAAGAAAACGAATTTTAAAATAATTTTAAAATAATTTCAAAATATGGGGTTACTGGATGATTTTACTTCAATATCATATCATTCCAGGTACTCCTTAATTTTTTTTTTTTTTTTTTTTTTTTTGTCATTGCACTTACTAAAAAAAGAAAGATGTTTTA
>LSRZ01000461.1:3433-15122 GCA_001625125.1 Haemoproteus tartakovskyi | reverse complement strand
AATTGTTCTGTTTTTTATATTTTATATCAAGTCTTTAACTTTTCAAATTTCCGTAGATACATATTTTTATGCATTTTTTGTTGGTTTTTCAGTATGTTCTTTATTAGAAAATTGTTAAAAAAAAACAAATGTGTCATTTGGAAAATTTTGTTAAACCAAAGTTTAAACATTTTAATTCACCTAGAAAAGACAAATTAATGAAATAAAAATTTTGTTATTGTTTTTTTATAAAACATATGTAAATTTATATACAGAAAAGAAAATATACTAGACTGGTCAATATATATATATATATTTAATATATATACATATATATAAATGTATGTTGATGAATCGCGTATCATTATAAATGTTTATAAATAAAAAAGGGAGTTGGAATTTTCTTAGTTATATAAGTAAAAGAAAAAATATAATTCGCAAAAGAAAAATGTGTGTAGATATAATAGAGATAAATATACTTTCTATTTCTAAAAATTTATAGAATTTATGTTTTGTTTTTTCAAAAAGATAACCACTTTGTTATCAGGAAATACTTGAATTAGGTGAATCCATTTGTTTTTTCATTATTTTTAATTGAATTATAAAGTATTGGAAATTTTTATTTTAATCTTATAATAAAGACTTTTTATTAATATCAAAAATCTACCTTTCCCTTTAATTAAAAATTCTGTTTTTTATGTGTAGTACACTTTTTTATGTGTAATAATAGACTTTAACATTTTGTTACATATACATAACAAAAATAAAATTTTTTAATTCATATCATTTTTATATTATGTTTTACTATATGTAGAAAATATTAACAGTCTATATATATAATAATATGAAGAATTTTGATTTTCCAAAAGAAAAGATGTACTTTATATTTGAAAATTATATTAAGTATAAATAAAAAATGGATATTATAAAATATTATAACTTATAGTAGATTTATTTATATGAAAATTCTAAATATAGACTCTATATAAATTTTAATCTAAATAAATTACAATAAAACATTTTTTAAATATATAAACTTCCCTATTACATTGTTATTTTTAGTAATTAGAAAAAAAATAAGAATCATTTTATTATATTTTATAATCTTTTTTTTTTTATTTATTATTTTT
Source organism: Haemoproteus tartakovskyi (assembly GCA_001625125.1). Taxonomy (NCBI): domain Eukaryota; phylum Apicomplexa; class Aconoidasida; order Haemosporida; family Haemoproteidae; genus Haemoproteus; species Haemoproteus tartakovskyi. The sequence continues at coordinate 14,013 of LSRZ01000461.1, read as the reverse complement.
TTTTTTTTTTTACGTACTCGCTTTTGTTTTTGTACTTTCCTTGGAATGTCGCTGAAATCGCTGAAAAATAAAGAAATGTCTTTATTGTTATCTACAAATGTCTTTTTTTTTTTTTTTTTTATAAAAGTTATTTTATAATTTCAAAAGAACTATTTTATAAAATAGAGATTTCATGATTTAAGAATTTAAAATTTTGTTAATGTAAAAGGTGTATGAATTTGAATCTTGCTTAATTTTCTTTTTTAAATAAAAATCTTTATGGTTTTATGATATATTAAATATTTAAGTTGAGTAAAACATATTTAGTTTTTAGTCGTTAATTATTAGTTATTAGTTATTAGTAACTTGTTAGCTAGTTAGATAGTTATTGGTTAGTCATTCATTCAGCTACATAGTCATTCATTCAGGTATATAGTCATTCATTCATTCAACCAATAAATTAATCAATCAATGAGTCAGTCAATCATTTGTTTAATTGTTTGTGAAGCATATACATCCTTTGGATGAGAGCAAAAATGTGTGATATGTTTAAATGAAATAAAAAATATAAAAAAATGTAAAAGAGACAAATCATATCCTTGCAAAAATGAGCTAAATCATTTAATGTTTATGATATATGTATATATATATATACATATACAAATAAAAAATATTGGGAAAGAACAAAAAACCGAGAAATAAACAAAGAAAAAAAAATGAATTAAATTGTCATAGGCCAAATTAAACAAGACGAGACGAAACAAAATTAAACAAATTTAAATTAAATAAGACTAAAGTAAATTATACTAAATTAAATTAAACTAAATTAAATTAGATTAAACTAGATGAAAATAGAATCATATCAATGCAAAGAAACCAGTTTTTCCAGACAATAGACAGTGACTTACTTTCATGTGCAGACACATATTCTCTTGACAGTTCAATCGATTTTATTACTGATTCTGATTACACCAAGAGAAATAAAAAAAAAGAAAAAGTACAAAATATTAAAGAATTTAAAGAATTTAACGATTTCAACAATTGGAAAAGTTTCGAAAGCTCCGATTTTTCAAGTACTGTTTCAGACAAAACAAAAAAATCTTCTCCCAAAAGAGCACTTTACTTTTTAGGTTTACAAAACAAGCATGCAACAAATAAATTACCACATTCTTTACAAAATGAGATCCCTTTACGAACTGAACCTATTTATGAAATTCCTGTGATTAATAGGACAGAACATATTTTCAAGAAAAGTCCTTTGTCTATCAGTTTGTATAAAGATTCAATATATGTAGAAAAAGAAAATAAAGAAAAATGTATACTTCCTTATAATATACAACTTTTTAATAACAATGGGAAATGCGATTATAAAAAAGAATCTACAAAAGAATATACAAAAGAATATACAAAAGAATCTAGAATAAGATGGAGAAAAAAGTACGAACATAATTTTTACGGTTTAAAGCAGATTGTATGGAACAATTTGAACAACAATTACGACAATAGTAAAATTAAAATTTGTAATATTTATCATGATAATAGATTGGAATGTCTGTTTGATGATTTAAGTAGATTGCAGTTTTATGGGAATAGAAATCTCTGTATTTACAAAAATGCGAATTATACTTATAATGAAATTAATGACAATCTGTTTACTTCCCAAGAGAAAGAAGATGAGAAAAAAAAAGAAAAAAAAGAAAAAATAGAATTTGAAACAGACAAAGATATATATGAATACATGTATAGAAAAAAGAATGAATTAGACCAACTGAAATATACTTTAAAAAAAAAAAAAAAGGAAAAAAAAACGACACACCATATGAATACAGTTTTTTCAATAGGAACCAAAGTAATAAAAGATGGGATAGTAGAAGCATTAGTAGTAGTTGTAGTAGTAATAGTAATAGTAATAGCAGTAGAAGTAATAGTAATAGTAGTAGTATTAGTAGTAATAGAAAACGTATTAAAGAAAAAGTAAAAGAAGAGGAGAGTTTAGAAAATGGAGATGATATTGAATCTTTTCAATTTTATATAAACAAATATCCATCTTTTTTAAAAGAAAAAGTAAAAGTGATAACACATTTGTACAATTTGTTTAGTATAGAACCTTATGCAAATCATGAATATGTAGAAAAAGATATGTATTTTATGAGTACTGTAAAAATAGTACATTCTATTGAAAAGGTAATATATGTTAAATGGAAAATTTATGAAAAACAAAAATTACAAGAACTTTTAGAAAATATAATTATATATAAAAAGAAGAATAATGTGTATGATGGAAAATTTGTTCATATAGATAATTGTATTTCTATAAATTTTTTAACACAAGAAATTAAAATACAAGATGTAAATAATAATGAAGAATTAAAAGATTCTAATTATATCATATTACATGGTAATGGACTATGTTTTTCTCCATATTATCATTTGCTTGTTCCATTTTATCGACATGTAAAGAAAGAAGAAAAAAAAAAAAAAAAACGAGAAACATATTTGGGGTCAACGGATTTTGGATCAACAGATTTCGGATCAATGGATTTTGTGAGAAAAGAAAAAAATGATAAAGAATTGAATGGAACAGGTGATAGTTTAACGTTGTGTTATGAATATTTATATCTTTCACAAATCTTTAACATTTATGATAATTTCCACATTTGTTTTTTGTACCCTCTTTGGATTAGTTACTTTTTTTATTATCACTTATTTGTAAAAGAGAAAACAGAAAAGTTATATACAGATTTAAATGTTGACGTAAGATCAGATTTTCTCAAAAAAAAAAAAGCAGAAGAATATATCCAAATGGAATCACCCTTTTTGTAAACAAGAAATAAAAAGAGAAAATGACAAAGCATATATGGATATGAATATGGATATGAATATGGATATGAAAATGGATATGGAAATGGGAATAAAAAGGAAAATGAAAATGGAAGGATTAGGTGTAGCTGTAGGTGTAGGTGTAAATGAAGGAGAAAAAGAAAAGACCAACTTGAAAACAAACTTGAAAACAAACTTAAAAACAAATAAAACACAAAGAAAAAAAGAAGAGTACAATAATAATAAAGAATATTCTTACTTAATTCAACTTGAAGATCTCTATAAAAAACTGAACCATTGTTTTGAAATTATAATGGATAAACAAAAAGAATATTACAAAATAAATGAAGATTATACAATTGAATTTGCTCTTCCATCAAGTTGTTTCCAATATTCTTCAGATATACATTTTATTTCAGAACAAGAACAAACCAATATAAATCTGTTGTATTTGATGTGTATAAGTAAATATAATTCTAGGGTTTATGATTCAAATAATATGAATAGATATAATGAAGAAGAAAGAGAAATTGCATATTCTATGTACCCATGGAAAAAAGAACAGTTGGGTTTTAACGAAATAAAAGAAAGTAACAATTTAAGATCTCTTTTTCCAAAAGCATCGAGAAATTATTTTAATAGCTGTAAAAAAATTGATAATATAATAAAAATTAGTATAAGATGTGATGGTGTTTGTTTTTTTTATATAAAAGATTTTCATGAATGTGTTTTTTATTCCTTCTTCATTATTTTTAATTCTTTACAAAATATGCTTTTGTTAACGGATAGACAAAATGGAGAAACACACAAACAAAAGATTGATTTAAATAATAATGACAATAAAAATGAAAAACAAGAAGGTATTGTTAAAAAAGAACAAATTAAAAACATATTTCAAGAATCTTTTCAAGAATCTTTTCAAAAATCTGTTCATGAGTTTTTTCATAACTCTTTTCATGAGCCTATTGAAAAATATTTTTTAAAATATTTTTTCAAATCACAATATGAAAATTTCAACCTTCCTCTAAAAAAAGAAACACTGGCCGATGATGTTTTCTCTACTTCTTATTGTAACAAAAAAACATACAACCATTCAGGTCTATTCCCAAATGAAAAATCCAAAGTATTAACTACATTCAACTCACTTTTGCAAAGGTATATGTCTGATGAAAAGAACCATAAATATAAAATAAAAAAAATGAAAAAACTAAGAAGTGGGAATTTTTCAGAGTTTTCAAATATAGATCGTATATTCGAAACGAATAATATGAAAAGTGTATACAATGACTTTTACATTTGTGAAAATAAAAAAATGGATACATTTAAATTAATTAACCTTATCGATAAAAGAAAAAGGAACATACTGGTTCCTTATTATTTTGATAAAAAAGAATTAACACAATTTTTTTTTTTTAAATTATCAAATACTCATATATTTGATATTAACAAACATTTACATAATGTTTTTGATTTTATAAATTATAATAATAGAAATTTCACACCTTTTTTAAAACAGACCGATAAATCTACTACGAATGTGGAGTTAGACTTGTTAGAAAATATGTATTATATAAATAATGAACTGTATCTTTTATATATTAAGAAAATAAATCACAACCAGGATATTTATAAATATACCTATTTATATGTTTTGAATTTCTTAATAAAAAATTATTTTCTGTATAAGCATATATATTTTGACAAAAATAAAAATTTCATAAAAAATAAATATTACAGATTAAGATATACAAATAAATGGAAACAAACTATATCTATTCATTTTACAGTTTCTTTTAATTATATAAATGAAGCGTCCAATAAGAACTATCCGGTTCAACCGGAATATTATATTACTCATGTGGAGAAATTAAAAGGGGATTCTTTTGATGAACATAAGTATGTTTCCTTTACTGAAAATTATACAAAAGAAAAAGATGCAATTTAACAAATTACATTTTTTTTTTCAATTTTAGAAAAAGAAATAACTTCTCTTATATTTTAAAACATTTTTCCTTTCCTTTTTTTTTTTTTGTATCCACGTTTATTTTTTTTTTTGTTTTTTTTAACATTATATATCTTCTTTTGTCAAGAGTTGTTATATTTTGTTGTACCATGAGTACAGTTGCAACAAAGCTCTTCCTTCATTTTAATTTTTGTCCAAGTGGTTTAAATATATAATTAAAAAATACAAATAAAAGTACTAATACACTTATATATTTGTATATATATGTATATATTATGTATATGTGAACATATATAGGTGTGTAATTCCTTAAACCGATTTGTAGATGTCGTGATTGTTTTAGTAGGTCCATTGGTAGTTCTGAATAAGAATCATTGGAGATGTATAGTTTTTTTTTCTTGTTTTTTTTTATCTAAATGATAAAGAGAAAAAAACTGAGAAAATGATTTCAAATATTTTTTTGTAATTTTTCTTCTATTTTTGTTTTTTACGAAACTGAACATTTTGTAAGAATTGTAGACATTGTTTTTTTATAAAGAAGTACATATTTTTTCTTTTAAATTATTTTTACGTTTTATATATTTTTTTTTTAGTTTATCACACAATTTCCAAAAGAGAATTTGGGAATAATGCTTCTTTTTATTATCCTTTATGTAAAAAATAAAATATGGTTTCTTCTTTTTTTTCTTTTTTTGTTTTAAAAGAATTTCTTTTGTTTTCTTTTGTTTGCGATTATATATTGTTACAGCTAACATAAAATAATGTAAACTATTCAAATCGCACAATTCTTTTTGTTTTAAATATATCATGTCATACAAATATCGGTACATATTTTCTGATACTTTCGATATTTTTGATATTTCCGATAATTTAGATATTTTCGATGTTTTAGATATTTTAGATATTTCCGATATTTTCGGTACTTCCAAATATGAAAATGTAGAAGTTACTGGATTTACATAATTACTACAATTATGAGACACAAAATATAAAGACAAACATAATGTTTTGATTTTTGAAGATATTGTAAAATATTTGTACATATGTTTTGCAAAAACTAATTGTATTGTATGTGTTTTTTTAAATTCGTTTAAAAAATCCAAAATATTACAAATATCTATATCACAAAAATTGTTATATTTTTCTATTTTACTTAGAATGTTCATAAATATTGTCGAAGAATTTATTAAAGCATTCATTTTTTGTTTATACAAATTTTGTTTATACATGTTTTGTTCATAAAGTTGTGATGTGTTGATGTTTTTCCATTGTATAGAATTTTCCTTTTTGTCAAAATTTGCTAACATATTTTTTTTTAATGTTCTTTTATAATTAGATAAACATGAAAGAAAAAAAGAAACGTTTTTTGTTAAATCGAAATTATTTATATTATTTTCTCTTTCAAATGTCTGTAACAATTTAAAAAAAAATATTCTTTCAAAATGTTGTTCTAAAAATGTATTGTTTGTTAATAGAGTAGAACACAAGTTCCATATATAATTAGAAAAAATGTGTTTTTCTGTTTCTTTTATATCCTTTCGACATAACAAAACTTTACATAAAATATTTCGTAGAAGATTTTTATCATTTATTATTAGTTGATTCCAATAAAAAACTTGTAAAATAGATATTGTTATTTTTAGAAAATTCCAAAGTGGTATTTGTTTATATATACTAATATAACACATAAATAACTGTTCTAATTTTTGCTGATCTTTTTTCATTTTATTAGTATATTCATAATAATTATTATTATTATTATTATTTTTATTATTATTATATAATTTGTACTTTTTTTTCAATATATGTATATATTTGAGCAAACGATAAATTGTGGAATGGATATTATACAAATAAAAAGTCTGATCATATCTTTCATGTTGTATATGTAAGTTATTATTAATTGGAGTACACATGTTGAATCCTTTTTCATGTTTTAAATCATTCTTATTGTAATTCTTGTTATAACTTTTGTTGTGAATATAACTGTCGTTTTTTTTTTGGTTCCACTTTTGACTTCTCCTTTCATGTTTGTTTTCAATTTTATTTTCAATTTTAATTTCAATTTTTTTTTCAATTTTATTTTCAATCACATTTTCATATTCTTTCATATTTTCTGTTGCTATGTTTTGATAGTGTTGCCATTTCCACTGCCATTGCAACTGCCACTTTTTCTGACATAAACAGTACCTCTTCATGTTGACAACTCTTTTTCGGATCGATCTTTTAATCCGATCCCTTTTTTCCGATAACTGTTCACTTTTTTTTGTTTACATACTTTTGAAAACAAAGGAAATCTTTAAACATAATTGAAAAGACTCTACCTCTACATTAGTTCACTGCCAAAAAAAAAGAATAACTTTTTCTTTTTTTTTTCAAAAATATTTTCATTCATTTAATAAAAAAAAAAAAAAAACGTGTCACACATGTTTCTCTCCTTTTCATTTCCATCTTTTTCTTTTCTCTACTTTTCTATTTTCTTTTTCATTTCTTATATTTTCTACTTACAACTTTTATCTCTTTGTCTTTCATTTATTAGTCCAACTAATCAGCACTTGCATTCTAAGCTAAGCTTCATTATCGACATAAAAAACCATTTATAAATAAAAGCGTCAAAAATTGAAAAAGCAAAAAAGAAAAAGGAAATGTCAAAACAAACAGATAGAGCTCATATGTTTATCATATTTATAGAACTGTTCAAAAAATATATTTAAACAGATAAACATATTTGAATCAATAGTAGATTTATTTATTTTTTTTATTGTGTGTAAATCTCTTTGTGCAAAAATATATACAATAAAGTTAAATGGAAAAAGAAAAAAAAAATAATATATTCTTGAGAAATAAAATGCATGAAGTTATATATATATATACAAATATATAGATATAGATATATAAAATATGAAAAGAAATGAGACAGTGATTTTTTCTTTCACTTAAGAGAAACCAGGACAATATTATGTATATTTCTTTATAAGATTTAGACAATGAAATATTTTCTTTTTTTATTTTAGTAATTCAATCTTATTTACTTTTTTTTCGGAAAATGCGATATGATGATTTTGTTAAAATTATTGTTGGCATTTTTGGTTGTCACAATAAAAGAAGTAGACGCTTTTGTTAAAAGAAGTTTTTTATGTCATAACCTGAAAGGGGTACTATAATTAAATAGTAACATAATATAGAAAAGAAACTATTTACCAATTTGTAATATATAAAGGTTTATTACTTTTTTTTTCTTTTTTTTTTTTTTTCTTTTTTGTTTATATATGGGGTGTGTTAAATTTTTTCTTTTTATATAATTAGTTTGTAGGTTCGAGAATAAGACATTATGATCAAAAGAAGAAAGGGACTTATCGTATATTTAAAAAAAAAGAAGAAGATGTAGAAACATATGTTCCATATATATACAAAGATCTTGCTCCTTGTTTAAAAGATTTAGCAGATGAAGTATATAAAACAAAAATAACAATTTATGAATTTCTTTTATTATATAATATTTTATTATACAACATTTTATTATACAACACCATGTTATAACATCATAACATCATAGCATCATATCATCATATCACCATGTTGATTCATATTATTGTCATTTTTCATATTTTTTTTCATTTTTATTTATTTTTTTATATTTTTAGTTTTTTTTTTTTTTACAGGAATATTCTTATAAAGATTTGTTAAATGCCTATTTTCCGGAAACAGTAGATCGGGAAAACAAAGCAAAAGCAGAGAAAAAAGAGAAAAAATTGAAGACAATAAAATGGGGAAATAAAAAAGAAAAAGAAATAATAGAAAAAGAAAATGAAAAAAAATGAAAAAAAATGAAAAAAATGAGAAAAATGAAAAAAAAAAAAAGAAAAACAAAGAAAGAAAACAAGATGATGTGATAATAAGTTATGATAATATGTCATCTATAAAAAATAATAAGGAGAACAAAAAAATGTATGATAACAAAAAAGAAGTACTGATTGAAAATCAAACAGACACAAATAAAACAAATGAAAAGAAACAGACAAAAAATATAAAAGAATTAGAAAATCCGGAGAATAAAAATCAGTTATTAGATGAAACTTATAAACAAATCGAAAACTCACTTATAGATATTTATTTTTCTACAGAAGGAGGAAAAGAAAAAAAGGAAGAACAAGAAGAACAAAAAGAACAAAAAGAACAAAAAGAAAAAATCAATTATTATGAATTAGCTAAACAAGATAATGAATTAATAGACAAAGATATTTTAAATAGAGCTTCAATGATAAATAACAGTAGTACTTTTGATATGTTCGGTATTTTTTATGATCATGAAAATTTAAAGAATTCTGAAAAAATTTATAAGGAAATAGAAAAAATATTAAGTAAAGAACCTTTAAAAAGTAGTGAAACAACATTAATAGAAGATATAGATCTTCTTTTAAAAAAAAAAATACCACCAACAATTAAAAATTTTTTATTAAAATACAGATCCATCGGAAAAAAAGTATACAATTTAAGGAAAGACCCTGATTATAAAAAAAAAATAAAATTTTTAATAAAGAAAACAGAAACGGGAACGAAAACAGAAACGGGAACGAAAACAGAAACAGAAACAAAAGCAGAAACGGAAAACAAAGACAAAAATGAAAATAAGAATGAAAGTGAAAATAAGAATGAAAATGAAAATAAAAATGAAAAAATAAAAAAAGAAGAATATTTTTTTAACGATAGTGATGAGACAGTTAAAGAAAACAAAACAGAGGGTGAAGAAGAGGAAATAAAAACAAATGAAGAAATATATCGAGATGTAAACAAAGTAATAATGATGGCACATAAATTTTTAAAAAACGAGAAATTACTACAAAGAGAATATGTACATTTAGATCGATTTTATGAACTTTATAAAAGACATATAAAGTATATGCAATTAAATAAAAAGTTAGAACCACAAAATAGTAATTATGATTTTTTAACTTTTATGCATGAACATTTTGATGAATATAATTTTTTGTACCAAAATAATTTTAACTATAATTTTGATGAAAGACTTAAAGAAGTGAAAGAGAAAGTATTAAAAGAGAAAGTATTAAAAGAGAAAGTATTAAAAGAAAATGTAGAAAAAGAAAATGTAGTAAAGCAAAATGAATCAAACAACACCTTAAAGAAACAAAAAGAATTCGAAAAATGGGAAGAAACAGAAAAGGCGAAAGAATCGGAAAATAAGGAAAAATTGGAAGAATTAGAAAAAACAGAAGAATCAGAAAAAACAGAAGAATCAGAAAAAACAGAAGAAACATTACAATTGAAAAAAAATTCTTTTTATCTCAAACCAAAAGAGTCTAAATATATTTTAAAGAAGTTTTTATTGAGAGACATTGAAAATGAATACAACAAACAAATGTACGATATGTACAAACAGAATAATTCCATAACAGATACATATGGATATAATAGTTATATAAATATGAAAAAACATGAGAAAGAAATTGATCTTTTTGTTAATAAACATTCTATATTAGATTATAACAATAAAGAACCAACAAAAAATAAAGAAGGATTGTATGTTGGGAAATTAGTGTATGGGAAAATATTTGATGTAGAAAAAAAATTTGCACTTGTTGATATAAATTGTGGTTTTTATGCTGAAATACATATTGATCAGATGCCTTATAATATTAATAATATAAAAAGAGTGTTTAAAAAAAATGATATTCTTATATTTGAAATTTATAAATTATATAATGATAAAATATTATTAACATTAAAAAATATACAAAAAATAAATGATTTAAATAGAATTTTACATTTCCAAACTCATAACATTCCTTTTTCTGTTCAT
>LSRZ01000460.1:0-12715 GCA_001625125.1 Haemoproteus tartakovskyi | reverse complement strand
TATATATATATATATATATATATATATATATATATATATATATGTATATCTTCAGCTACTGTAATTTCTATAGCAGAACATGTGTCACATGTGTGATCGTACATAAAAATGGTTAATAAATAATATAAAAGTGTTTTTTTCAAGACAAACATTATTATGTATAATATTTCGTCAAAAATAAACAACTAACTGAAATATTAATTTTTTCTGTTTGAAGATTAAGAATTAGATGAAACTGAAATTGGAGTTGTAATTGTAATTGGATTTGTAATTGTAATTGTAATTGGATTTGGAATTGTAATTGGATTTGGAATTGTAATTGGATTTGGAATTGTAATTGAAATTGAAATTGAAATTATTACTGAAAATAAACTAAAAAAAGTATTATTAGTTTTCAAGAGGCAATAATAATGCTTGTATGTTATTTTGAGTTTAAGTTTAAGTTTAAGTTTAACTATATTTTACATTCTATAATTTTAAAAATGTTGTATTTTATCAATTGTTATTTGTTTCACTTTTCACTGTATAATCATTTCAATATATAAATAATATACATATTATGTTTCTTTTTTTATCACATATATTTTTTTTATTTTTTTTATTTTATTTTTTTTTTTTTTTTTGTAGTAAGGTGTTATACAATATATACATATTTTTGTATTTTTGTACAAAATTGTTATGTGTTTATAGGAAACATTTGAAACTTTCTCGTTTGTATAAATTGTGAACACTGTACATATATTTTTCCTGATCATGATTTTCATTACTAACATGAACGTTAATTATTTTAATCATTTCCATTTGCAATAATATTATATACCATGACTTCAAACATGATATGAATGAAACGGAATGGAAAAGAATAAAAGGAAATGAAAAGAAATGGGGAAAAATGAAAAGAAATGAAAAGAAATGGAAAAAAATGAAAAGAAATGGAAATGAATAAAAATACACAACATAACAAATTTATCCATCCGAAGTACCTTTTTTCATTTTGTTTCGTTTCTCTTTTATTTTATTTCTAATAATATCTTTACTTATAATTCCCAGTTACTTTATTATAATTTCGTGTCTGCTTTCTTTTTTCATTTGTTTTCTTTTTTATCCTTGCTAAACTTTATTCGATATTAATTACTCATCCATTAGTTTCCTTATTGTACCATACTGGTTATGTTTTGTATATTTAGAAAACGATGGGTGGATGAAAAAAAAATGTGAATTTAGTTTTTTAAATAGATTTGAACTTCAATAAAAAAAATGGCACAAACATAAACTTTTTATGTTACGTTCTAACTAAAATATGTATACAATTTAAGAAACCAAATCATTAATAGGATGAAAAGTTGAATCTTTCAAACTCCAAAACAACTAAAAAAAAAAAAAAAAAAAAAATTAATTTACTTTCATGCTCTGAAAATAAAACAAACCATATATGGAAAAAAAAAAAAATAATAAATAAATAAATAAAACAATATTTGATCTGAAACACATTCTCACTCACACTTTTCTCTCTTTCATAATCTTTATGTTTCATAGTACAGAGATGTTTGGACCATCATTTAATATTTGTTCCTACACATGTTCTGAATGATAACTTCAAATCAGACAAAAAAAAGGAAGTAAAAAAAAAAAAAAAAATAAAATAAAAAAAAAAAAGAAACAAAACAAAATAAAACAGAACAAAACAAACCAAAACAAAATAAAACAAAACAAAATAAAACAGAACAAAACAAACCAAAACAAAACAAAACAAAACAAAACCAATAAACTCCCCCAACTACATACTACTACACACAACTACATACAACTACATACAATTACATACAATTACATACAACATAATATTATGCTCTTCAAGAAGTTTAGTACGCTTCACTAAACTTATTTCCATTTCATTTTTTTTGTTGGCAAAAATTTTCAAAAAACAGTTATACAACATAATATTATATATTTATATTATATATTTATATTATATATTTATATTATATATATATATGTATAAAATATATATGTATAAAATTTTATAGAAAACGTACACTACATAACAGTGTTCCCAAAAATGGATCCATAACAAAAAATACATAATATGAGAAGAAGAAATTATCCACTTAAAAAAAATATATGAAAAACAATAATTAGAATTGTTCATTAAAATGTGTACGACACGACATCCAACCCAAATTAATAATATTTTTTGATAAACTCAAACGAAAATTCATATATTGAAACAATAAAATCTGATCCAATTTAATCGGATCCGATTAAATCATATCTAATAAAAGCTCAATTGAACTTTAACAAACATAAAAGAAAAATTTTAACACATAAAACAATAGGGCCCTTCTATTATCCTTATTTAAGTCTATTTTTTAAAACATGCACTGTATTGAATAATACATGAACGATGTCGGTTATAATTGAAACATGCAGCTATTTACGTAAAGATATATATATATACATATATATATATATATATATACTATATATATATAAATATATACCATATATATATATAAATATATATGACATAAACATATTAGCATTTCTTATTTTCTGCCCCCCCTTCCTCATTATATTTTTTTTTTTTATCATAACTTCTTATGACATATCATTTCTTAAAACATTTCGAAAAAGGCCACAATAGCTAGCAGTACAGTATTAATAACATAACATCATGTTTAAAGAATTTTTTTTTCTTTCTTTCTTTCTTTCTTTTCTTTTTTTTTTTTTTTAATTTTTTCCTTTCATATTTTAGAAATCTTCCAATATAAAATATCAAAGAAATGAATGTCGTATTGTGCACAAAAGAAAAAAAAACATATGCTCTGATATACAACACAGTTTATATTTCCCAGGTGACAGACTCATTTGATTTCTTAATTTCAATTATGGTGCACAAAAAAAAAAAAAAAAACGTACTTAAAAAATAATAAATAAATAAATGAATAAATCAATAAAGGAATAATATTTCATTATATTTATTTATATTCTTAAATCAATTGAATAATTCAACAAAAGAATAATTCAATAAAAGAATAATTCAATAAAAAGAATAATTCAATAAAAAGAATAATTCAATAAAAAGAATAATTCAATAAAAAGAATAATTCAATAAAAAGAATAATTCAATAAAAAGAATAATTCAATAAAAAGAATAATTCAGTAAAAGAATAATTCACGGATTGAATAATTCAATAAAAGAAAGTAAAAGAAAAAAAATTCTTTTTCTTTTATAATAGCAATTAATATTTTGCATTATATATTTTATGATTGTTACTTATATTACCATATATGTGATAGCCCTTATTTCATTTCATTTTTTTAAAATTTTTTTTTTTGGTTGTATGTTTATTTGTTTGTTTAATTTTTCGTTTTTCTTTTTTACTTCTGCTTTTTTTTTTCCTGTTCCTGTTGCTGTTCTCTTTTTTTTTTTTTACTTTTCTCATTTCTTTTTATTTCTTTCAATATTTTGTTTTTTTTTCTCCCATTTTCAGCTTGTGTCGCTTTGCTCTTTTCTCTTTTCTCTTTTCTCTTTTCTCTTTTCTCTTTCCTCTTTTCTCTTTCCTCTTTATTCTTTGCTCTTTGTTTTTTCTTTTTGACTTACCTTATTTTGTGCTCTTTAAAAATTTTTTTGTGTTTATTTATCATTTCTATGTGATCTTTATTTTATCATCGCTTTGCTACTTTTTTTTATTGCTTTATGACGACATGTGTTTTTTTCACTGACACGTTTATCATATTTTAGTGATTTTTTTTTACTTTTACTTTTTCTTTTATAATATAAATATATTTGTTTCTTCATGTGTGTGTTTTGTTGTTATGTTTAGCAAATTATTGTAATTTTTTATTTATATATTTTTTTTATATATATATATTTTTTTTTTATACTTTTTAACTTTTTATTTTTATGAGTTCTTTAAAATATAAATAGATAATTGTAAATGTATGTTTGCAAAAAACGCAAGCCGCATGTTACAGTTGATATTTATATGACCTAGTAAGGTTTTAGTTAAAAAGATAAGATTATTATTTAAAAAATAAGATTCTATTTTTTCTTTTGTTTTGTTTTGTTTTGTATTGTTTGGTTTGGTTTGGTTTGGTTTGGTCTGGTTTGGTTTAGTCTGGTTTCGTTTGGTTTGGTTTTGTATTGTTCATATTTGTTCATATTTGTTTATATTTGTTTATATTTATTCATATTTATTCATATTTATTCATATTTGTTTATATTTGTTCATATTTGTTTATATTTGTTTATGTTTGTTTATATTCGTTTATGTTTGTTTATATTTGTTTATGTTTGTTTATGTTTGTTTCCCTTTTTCTGTAGCTGTTTTATCTGGAAAATAGAAAAAGGGGTTACTACCATAAAGGAGATAGAGAATAGTTATTACATTATATATTCAGAACAATAAGTATTTTTATATACAAAGTATATTCATCAAAAAGATCTCTTTTTTATACAGAGGAAATTCATTAAAGACATTTTTTTATACAGAATAAATTCATCAGAAAGATTCATTTATACAAAGTAGATTTGTCATAAAATACTATACATTATATATATATATATATATGTATATATATATATATATATGTATATATATATGTATATATGTAAAGTAGATTAATCCAAGATATTGGTTTATGCAAAGTACATTCACCATTGACAGTAAGTTCCTGTAGAATCGATGTCGAGATATAGTATATATTAATAAAGAAAAAAGAAAAGAAGATTTATTATCTATCCTTGAATCATTCATGCAACATGCATAGGATATATAAAGAAATATATATATATATATATATTTATAGTTTGTAAATATATACTATTGTATAAATAAACATACATACATAAATACATACATAAGTATATATATATAAGTGAATGTATGAATTAACAGTTTATCCACAATATATACAATATATACAATATATATATTATTATTATTATAATGTTTAGTTAATCCTTATTTAATTTTTATTTAATCCTTACATAATACTTACATAATCCTTATATAATCCTTATATAATCGTTATTTATATTTTGATTTTATTTCATTGTATTGACCTAAATATCACATAGTGTTACATAAAATAACCAGAAAGTAACGAATATACTTTACTTTCTACTTTTATATATTTATATATTAATATAGTTATATATATTTTTATATTCATATAGTTATATATATTTATATATTCATATAGTTATATATATTTGTATAGTTATATAGTTATATATATCCACATATTCATATATTTATATATATATATATTTACTTATTCATATATTTATATATATATATTTGCATATTCATATATTTATATATATATATATATATATATACATTACATACACATGATGAAAGTGCTTGGAGGAAAACTTTATATTAACAAAGTTGCAAAAAGAGGGTACAAAACCTTTCTTTTAAACTTTGATAAAAAAGTGGTGTATTGTCATGTTCATTTACAATATCGTCGACAATACAGTTATATTTGTAAAAATATAAATACACTTTGTGAAAATTTGTTAATTAAACATAGATTAATATTATGTAGAGAAGAAAAAGGAAAACGATATATTTTTCATTCTTATAATATGAAAAATGATCATTCTTTTTTATATTCTACTTTATGTAAAATGAAAAATATAAATTCTTCTTCTTTTTCTTTTTCTCCTTCTTTTTTCTCTGCTTCTTTCTCTTCTTTCTCTTCTTCCTCTTCTTTCTCTTCTTCCTCTTCTTTCTCTACTTCTATTTCATCTTCTTTTGCTTCTGTTATGTCTACCTACCCAATGAAACAAAATGTAATAATAACACCACTGAGTAGTGAAAGTTTAAAAATGTTTCATATGCGTAGTAGCAGTAATACTACTAGTACCACTGCATCTACAGGAGCTATGGATGATACAAATTTATATTTAAACAATTGTGATAAAATTAGAGAACATATAAATAATATAGATGGAGAACAATCAAATATTGTAAATGTATTAAAGGAGAAAACTTATAAATGTATACAAAAAACAAGGGAACAAATAAAAAATATAATCCAGTTATATCCAAATACTCCTTTATCTATTTGTACACCAAATAGTGTGTTAGGTGGGTTGAGAAACACAATTACTTTACTTACAGACACTTCTATTTTAGAAAGTAAAAAAGGAATTCTTTTTCGAGGAAAATCAGTAGAACAAATATTAACAGAACTTCCCAAATGGAATGATTCTGATGAATGTCCAGTAGTTGAAGCAATGTTATGGTTTTTATTAACTGGAGAAATTCCTTTAAGAGATGATTTGAAATTGTTATCACAAGAATTATATCGTCGAGCAAAGAAATTACCACCATTTGTTTTTGATTACATTGATAATATTCCAACATATGTACATCCAATGAGTCAATTGATTTCAACAATTTCTTTCTTAGAGTCTTTTTCTTTATTCCGATTAAAATATATTGAAGGAATTTTAAAAACAGATTACTGGAAATATGTTCTCGAAGATGCGCTTTCTTTAATTGCGCAGATACAAATAGTAGGTGCATATATATTTAATAGGACATTTATAAATAATAATATTAAAAAAGGAGAAGGTATGGAATTAGATATTAACTATGATTGGTCTGCGAATTTTGCAAAATTAATTGGACATGAAGCACCAGAAGTACAAGATATGTTTCGATTGTATTTTGTTTTACATTGTGATCATGAAGGAGGGAATGCTAGTGCCCACGCTTCTCATTTAATTGGAAGTACTTTAGGAAATCCATATCTCTCTTATATCGGATGTGTAGCTGCTTTATATGGACCATTACATGGTTTAGCAAATCAAGAATGTTTAAATTTTGTATTAGGAATAAAACAACAATTAGGACAATCTCAAGTCACTCCTGCATTTATTGAAAAATATGCACAACAAGTTTTGAAAGCAGGAAAAGTAATTCCAGGATATGGTCATGCTGTACTACGAATTCCGGATCCTCGTTTTGTGGCTTTCCGAAATTTTGCATTAAAAAACTTTCCAGATGATCCTATTGTTAAAATATTAGAAACATGTTATAAAGTTATTCCAGGTATTTTAATGGCTACAGGAAAAGTAAAAAGCCCTTATCCCAATGTAGATTTTTACAGTGGTTCCTTACTTTATCATTATGGAATAAAATGGCCACAATTTTATACTGTCCTTTTTTCTCTTTCAAGAGCTTTTGGCGTAATGTCTCAACTTATTATTTCCAGAGGTCTTTTATTTCCACTCGAAAGACCTAAGTCGGTTGATTTATATAATTTGGAAAAACTTTGTAAAAAAAATTATGTTAAAATTGAAGAATATGAATAATGATTTATAAGTATTGATTTATAAGTATTGATTTATAAGTATTGATTTATAAGTATTGATTTATAAGTATTGATTTATAAGTGATGGCAAATAATCGAAGTAGTTGGTGTTGAAGTTAAAAATGAGGATAAAGATAATGATGAAAATAAGGATGAAAATAAGGATGAAAATAAGCATGAAAATAAGGATGAAAATAAGGATGAAAATAAGGATGAAAATAAGGATGAAAATAAGGATGAAGTTGTGATAACAATTCAATCAGAAAAAAAAAAAAGAATATGTTCAAAAATTAAGAGGTTTAAAATATTTTTCTAACAGTTATCAAGATTAGGAAAAAAAAAAAAAAAAAATTCAGAAGAATTATAAAAATATGTAAAAGTTGTTTAGAATACTCATCCGAAAAATATGATACATTTACATAGTATATTTACATGGTATATTTACATAGTACATTTATGTTTCTTTATTGTCAATTAAGTTATTGTTGACATGTACCCGTGTCTGTAGAGGTGACATGCTTACATAAATATATATATATATACATAGATAGATATAAATATTATAGGAATAGTGAAGTACATACTTATAAGTGTTAATATATGTAATTTCGTTTTCCATTTTTTTTTCTCATTTTTTTTTCTCATTTTTTTCTTTTCATGTGTTTTCCCTTTTTGAGTTTTTTCCTATGGAAATACATTTCCTTTCCTTTTTTTTTATTTATTTATTTTTTTTTTTTTTTACAACTTAAGAACTACAATTTTAGTTTATATATTTCAAATGGTGCTTCTCATAGTAAATAAGATAAATAGGATAAAAATAAAAAAAGTTGAATTCGTTGAGAAATAGAGAATAAAAAAATGTAATGGTAATAGATGGATGGTTTGAAGTTCTATTGATGTCATGTTTTTTTTATACTCTGATAAAATTTGTTGGATTCTAATATTTTTTAACTAATTGGTTTAAACTAATTTATTTGTTTTAACTAATATATTAACATCTTTTTGTATCTTTTTTGTAAAACGGTACATATCGAAGTTATGTATGTTCTATATTAACAAAATATAAATTTTCTTTTCTTGTATACATCAAATAGTTAAGTACATTTCACAAAAAAAAAAAAAAAACGAGTTACAAAGAAATGACAATCAAATTAGTCAATATGATGAAAAATAAAAATATTTCAGTAATAATGTATTTTTCTTTTTTAATTGTTTTATATTATTACATGATTCTTTTTGTATGATTCTTTTTGTATGATTCTTTTTGTATGATTCTTTTTATATGATTTATGTAATTAGTCTTCTTATGTATATTCCTTTTTATTTTTTCAGAAATTTGTTACCACAAACGTCATACAGTTTACAACCAATGATCCATCCATCCTTTAACATTTTCTTTTTTAATCCATTCTAATTTATTATAATTCATCCTGATTTATTCTAGTTATGAAATGTGTATCTTTTAAATGGTATCTTTTCTAAAGGTTAGAGAATTTAAATGAGCAAATGTTACAAATTTGGAAGAAAGTTTAAGTGTACAGTGATAGAACTTTGCCTTTTTCAATTTTGTAATTTTGTAATTTTGTAATTTTGTACTTTTTCAATTTTGTACTTTTTCAATTTTGTAATTTTGTAATTTTGTAATTTTTTAATTTTGTAATTTTTCAATTATGTAATTTTTTAATTTTGTAATTTTTCAATTTTGTAATTTTCCAATTTTCCATATATCGATTTCTCACAATGTTTCAGTTGTATGTGTTATGATTTCATTTGTTACATTTCCATTTGAAGTATATAATGTGTTATTACGTACCACATTGTATACCAAAAATGACCGATATAGTTCTTCTTCTATGACATATTTTTAATATTCCAAATGAGCAAATCCAATTATTTAAACACCTTTGGAAAAAGAGACAAACAAAAAAAAATAGATCAAATAGTTTATCTACATTTACGGAGAAAAAATAATGGGCCTATAAGATAAGACACACACATACACATATACATACACATCTTGAAATTTACATTTCGGTAAAGGTTTTCCAGATAGATATAATAAATAGATATAATTGGTAGGAATTGTAATAAAAAAAAAGAAAAGGAATATATCAAATGGTGTACATATTATTTGAAATATCAACGAATCCAAAACTATTGGTAACATTTCTTCTTTACTTCAATTTTTTTAGAATTTACTGAAAAGGGATTTACATTTGTTTCGACGAAAATTGTAAACAACAAAACATATAAAAAAACGATTTAAACATTCTAGTTTTCAGTTTTCAGTTTTCAGTTTTCAGCTGATTGAAAAATTCAGCTTAAGTAATTTTTTTTTTTGACAATGACTACAGGAGTACATGAAAAATTAATGTGACATTTCAACATTATTCATAATTTAATATTATTCTTGGGTTGACATTATTGCTAGGTTAACATTGTCGTTGGGTTTGACATTGTTAGGGGGGAGGTAACATTAACATAATTTATATCAACATAATTGGTTTTAAGATATAACACTCAAAGTGAGTAAAAATACTTTTTCCATTACCTTACCATACTTTTATCTTTTTCTGTAATATTGCTATGTAAAATGGTATAAGGCACTGCTTATATATGTACAGAATTATTTGGAGGATAAAAAAAACATTTTACGAGTGCACCTAATTAATGTCTTAAGCCAAATAAACAAAACAAAAATATGGATTTTACATCTATATCATATCAGGTATTCGTGTGTTAAGTGCGAATATGAATATGGACATTGTGCAACCTTTCCTAAAAAAAAGAGATAAAACCGATTGGTAGAATTGACTAACAAACTTTTTTTTACAAACTTCATTCGTTTTTATTTGATTCTTGTTTGTGTTTCCTTTTGTTGTATGTTCGTTGTATGTTTGTTGTGTGTTTGTTCGGTGTATGTTCGGTGTATGTTTGTTGTATGTTCGTTGTCCGTTCATTGTCAGTTCAATGTCGGTTCAATACCGGTTCATTGTTGGTCCATTTCTACATTACTGTGTAATTCGTTTTCATTTTGTTCGCATGTGTTACGGTGTTGTTTCAGCACAGTGATAATGATAATGATAATGGTAATGGTAGTGATAATGATAATGGTAATGGTAGTGGTAATGTCAGTAGGGTTTGAATACCCATTCCATTCATTTAGTCATTCATTTAATTAATCACTAATTCAATTGCTTATTCAGTCAAGGGGCACATTTCACAGATCACGATTTTATAATCACTAAAGTAAAGGTGAGGTATATGGTGTACATAACATATATATAAAATATATAATATAAAATATATAATATATATACCACGAATGAAACCAAACCAAACTATGAATGAATGACTTATTCATTTTACAGTCCCCTTTTTTATCCAATATAAAATGTCTCATATAAAGAAAACAACACAATGCAATGTAAGGGAACGATGTGGAGAATAGTAAGAATAAAGTAAAGTAAAATAAATTATAGTACAGTGGTAGGAAAAACACAAAATAATATGTTCAAAAATAATAGGTTCAAAAAAATACGATCAAAATAAATGATTGGCCCAAAATAAATGATCGGATCAAAATAAATGGTCGGGTCAAAACAAATGATCGGCCCAAAATAAATAATCGGCCCAAAATAAATAATCGGATCAAAACAAATCAATACAAAACAAATCAATACAAAACAAATCAATACAAAACAAATCAATACAAAACAAATCAATACAAAACAAATCAATACAAAACAAATCAATACAAAACAAATCAATACAAAACAAATCAATACAAAACAAATCAATACAAAACAAATCAATACAAAACAAATCAATACAAAACAAATAGGTTTAGGGAATTAGTCAGTCTGCATCCTGTATATGCTTAACAAGCACATGATCTTTTGAATTGGTATGTCGAATTTATCCAAACCTCAACCTTATAATTTATTCCAATTAATTTTAATTAATTTTAATTAATTTTAATTAATTTCCAATTAATTCACCCTTTACTACTTAGAAGGGATAAATAGAACACGCTCAATGTTAGACAAGATAACCATGTCAAATTTGTTGTGAATTTGAATCAATCAGTAAAGGATAAATAGAACATTCTCCCCAATGATATACAAGATAACAATGCCAATCTTATTCTAAATCAATGACAAGCTTATGTGTTTCAATGTCAGCCGAAATAACTCCTGCTTGTTTCGAATTCATCCATCCATCCATCAGCAGTGAATTGGATATGGATCAGTGTAGTATACAAAAAAAAAAAAAAAACTTGTTTTGAATCAAACAAAAGTTACTACAGCTAACAACGTACAAACGGGAAAACACACAAATAATGAAAAATATAATAAAAGGTGAAACACACAAACCGATATTCTTTCATAATGATAAATAATCCAAATCAAAGATTGACAAGGTAAGTTTTGACAAGGTTAGTTGATAAGGTAAGTTTTGACAGGAAAGGTTGACAAAGTAAGTTGACAAAGTAAGTTAACAAGGTAGATTGACACAGCAAAATGACACAGTATGTTGACAAAGTTACCCACTTTTTTTACCCTCATTCATGCATATACAGGTATTTATATATGTATGTAATCATATATAGGATATATGCAAAAGGTGTAAGAACGAAGAAAAAAAAAAAAGTGTACCCATTTTGATACACACCCACCTTGTCGAAATGAATCAAGTGACAATATATTTGTGATAACATGTCTTTTTTCAGGGTGGAAATAGGAAACCTTGAAAGCATTGTGAATACGCAAAATTTGAAATCAAACGTTCAATTGTTAATAGTTATGGTTATTGGTCAATTGCAAGAGAAAAGCAAAGCAAAGTAAAGCAAAGTATAACACAATATGACATGAAACAAAAAAAAAAATGGGTAATAATGTATATTCTTATCAGTTATATATCAATCCTAATATATGATACAATAATGTTACTAATCTTAATAGAAATGTTATAAGGTGTAAGATTACAAAAGAAAAAAAAAAAAAAACAAGATGATAGATATAATAACAAAGGCCATATATTGTAAGTGTGAATGTCATATGTGTAAACGTCATAGATAAATTATTGTAGATCGGTAAATGTAGATCAGTAAATGTAGATCAGTAAATGTAGATCAGCAAATGTAGACCAATAAATGCAGATCGATAAATATAGATAAGTATATCGTAACTAATTATACTACATTATAAGTATGTATGATCAAACAAAAAAATAAGTCCATAATAAATAAATACATATATAATTTAATAAAACATAACAGATATTAACCAACAAACCAATATTTTTTGTAACTAAATATACATATATATGAATAACAACATAGAAGCAAAGAAATATATATAAAAACAAAAAATATAAT
>LSRZ01000459.1:0-14726 GCA_001625125.1 Haemoproteus tartakovskyi | reverse complement strand
TTTTTACATCAAGAATCACAACATTATAAAAAGTGTTGTAGAAAGAGAAATAAAAAAGATTCATTGGTGGGTGTATACAAATAGACATCTAAGAATTAAGAGACATTTTACAATTAAATATAGAAAAGTAAGAAATGTAAGAAATGTAAGAAATATAGGAAATATAACAAATGTAGGTAAAGTATTATATAGAATATAAACAAGAAACAAATAATAAAGAAACAAAATAGTAAAGAAACAAAATAGTAAAGAAACAAAATAGTAAAGAAACAAAATAGTAAAGAAACAAAATAGTAAAGAAACAAAATAGTAAAGAAACAAAATAGTAAAGAAACAAAATAGTAAAGAAACAAAATAGTAAAGAAACAAATCTTCTATTATAATTAAAAATTGTATTATATTTGACTTGTATAATTTACGATGAAATTTTTTGAAAGGGTATAATAATAATAATGATATTTACACGCTGTGAGGTACACTATTTAGAAAACATATTTTTTTATAAGACACAATAAACAAATATAGTAAAATTTTTGTCTTCTTAAAATAAAAAGAACTAAAAAGATTTATACAGTTCTTTATTTTTTAAACGGAAAGAAAATTTATAAACATTTTGAACTTGTTCTATTTTTGCACAACCGATACAAAGAAAAATATCAGAATCCAATAAAAAAAAAATTTATAAGTGAATAGGAGAAAAAACAAAAGAAAAACGAAAAATAAAACCAAACTAAAATAAAAATCCAAATTAACCCTTTATAAAAAATCAAAATTTTCTGTTTTTCATAGCCGTTAATGTAGCGAAATTAATTATATTTCTGTTTGTTATAATTAGAAACCATATATGTCTGTACCTTACATATTACGATTTCCCCGTTTTTATTATAAAAAAAAATAATATAATCCAATTGATTACATAATCTATCATATATATGTTTATATATATTTAACAACACATTTTGCAAATTCTTTTACAATGTGTTATACAACATTTGCTGGTACTTTTGCTAGTTCTAGTTTTTCGTTTTTAAAAACAAAAAAAAAACAAATTAGAACAAAGCAGAACAAAACATGCATTAAAAAAAGAGAAGAGAAAAAAAAAATAGCTCACACACAGTTGTTAGTAACTTTAAGTAATTAAAATAATGCCTATTTTCTATATATAGATGCATATATTATTCATTAAACAGTGATATAAGATATTAGAAAATTTAAGTAATGTATATATACATATTACTTGTCTACAACATACATGTACACTATTTGTATAGACGCATGTTCGTTCTTTTATTATGTATATTTTCCTTTAAATAAATAATTTTGAAAGACATATTGTCGTTTTCTGTTTTTCACTTTTTTCCCTATATTTTTCTTCTTTTAAAAATAAAATGCATAAAGTAAATCCAAGCCAAATATATTCCAGAAAAGAATAACACATTTCCTTTTTCGTGGAAAACCGTGTACTGTTTTTTTAAAAGGTTCTCTTTTTCTTCTATAATCTCTTTTTTTTTCCTTTTTTGTGAAAGTTTTCATTTCTTTTTATCGGTCTTGAATTTCTTATTTTATTAAATTTCCATATTTCATAAAGTTCCACTTTACTAACTAAATGTTTTTATGTGAATTATAAAATATTACTTTTTTGTCTTCGTTAGAATTTTTTATTTAATTCCTGTTCCCTCCCCTGTTAGTGTAAGTGTTCTTGATGTTGTTCTCGTTTCTTCCATTTCCTCCTCACCCTCCCCTGTTAGTGTAAGTGTTCTTGATGTTGTTCTCGTTTCTTCCATTTCCTCCTCACCCTCCCCTGTTTGTGTGTTCTTGATGTTGTTCTCGTTTCTTCCATTTCCTCCTCACCCTCCCCTGTTTGTGTGTTCTTGATGTTGTTCTCGTTTCTTCCATTTCCTCCTCACCCTCCCCTGTTTGTGTGTTCTTGATGTTGTTCTCGTTTCTTCCATTTCCTCCTCACCCTCCCCTGTTGGTGTTGATGCTCTTGATGTTGTTCTCGTTTCTTCCATTTCCTCCGTTTCCTCCGCTCCCTTCCCTGTTAGTGTGTTCTTGTTGTTGTTCTCTTTTCCTCCGTTTCCTCCGCTCCCTTCCCTGTTAGTGTGTTCTTGTTGTTGTTCTCTTTTCCTCCGTTTCCTCCGCTCCCTCCCCTGTTAGTGTACGTGTTCTTGATGTTGTGTTCGTTTCTTCCATTTCCTCCTCTCCCTCCCCTGTTAGTGTTAGTGTTCTTTTTGTTGTTCTCATTTTTCCGTTTCCTCCTCTCCCTCCCCTGTTAGTGTGTTCTTGTTGTTCTCGCTTCTTCCGTTTCATCCTCCGTTAGTGTTAGTGTGTTCTTTTTGTTGTTCTAGTTTCTTTCGTTTCCTCCTCTCCCTCCCCTGTCAGTGTAAGTGTTCTTGTTGCTGTTCTCTTTTCCTCCGCTCCCTTCCCTGTTAGTGTTAGTGTTCTTGTTGTTGTTCTTTTTTCCTCCGTTTCCTCCGCTCCCTCCCCTGTTAGTGTTAGTGTTCTTGATGTTGTTCTCGTTTCTTCCGCCCCCCCCCCCTTTTAGTGCTGTTCTCTTCCCTGTTCTCTACTTTTTCCTAGTCCCTGTTCGCTCCCATCTTGGTATTGTTCTTGTTCTCCTTTTCTTAATCTGCTTACGCTTACAAAAGATAACAACAAAATATTATGTTCATAAAATGGGTACTTATTTGCAATGGTATTTTGAATGATATATATTGTGACAAATAAAATATGTAAAAATCATTATTTTGTCATTAAATATATTTCATAGATGTAAGGACTACTTCTACCTTTCTAAAAAAAAAAAAAAAGGGAGTTGACATGCATAAGAAATGTCTGTTTATCTATATGTTGTCTTGATTGGTTGATTATAACTATTGTGTAGCAAAGTTAAGAACAAAAGGGATAAACAAGAAACAAAAACCGTTCTTCCATTAAATACAATGTTCATATAAAATTATTTATGTAATATTATTAATCTAATCAATATTTTTAATTTAATTAATATTTTTATTATAATCCATATCTTCATTCTAATCTACATTTTTCATATTTTTTGTTAAGTTCAATTGTAAAGGACTTATTACCAACAAATACTCCTAACCCTAATCCTAACATTAGTCCTAATTTCAAATAAAAACAAAAAGTTTAACCTTCTTAAAGTAATTTGTTTAACAATACAAATATAATGTATATTCGTTACAAATTAATTTGTACAGTCATATAAAAAAAAATATATATTTTGATGTAAGGCAACATAAAACAATGTGGTAGTGATTTGTAAATGTACATTTCATCAATTTTTATAAAACAATACAAATATAAAGTATATTCGTTACAAATTAATTTGTACAGTCATATAAAAAAAAATATATATTTTGATGTTAGGCCAACATGAAACAATGTAATAGTGATTTGTAAATGTACATTTCATCAAATTTTTATAAAACAATACAAATATATACTATTTAATTTTATTTTTTCTGTTGATAAAAACTAATCACATTCGTACTATTACAAAATCAGTAGCACAAAAAAACATAAAAATATAAATATAAATAAATATATATATATTTGCGATGTAATATATTTCAAAAATAGCACAAACAATCCTTCCTATTTAAGCAAAAAAAAAAAAAAGTTAAACTCATTTAAAACCCTCATGAAAACAAAAAGGAGGAATTTCAACATGCTAAAAACAAAATATATTTTCTTTGGCCATTCCTCAAAAGCACTGACAAAATATATTCATATTTGAAATTAGTGACATATGTATATATGTGTAAGCATTAATATGTATCACCATTTCCCACTTCAAGCAATAGTATCACTGTGACAATTTTTTTATTATTTTGTAAACATAATATATTTATACGTTCAAATATATATGTATATATAAACGTTAAAGAAAAATAAATGTTTGTAATATATATACATATATACATGTATATGGAAAAGAAGATATATACATAAGAATTTTATAAAAATAAAATAAGCAAACACATATGCATGTTGCTAAAACAAACAAAAGAAAAAATAGAAATATGTATACGTATAATTGACACGGAGGAATGAAAATGAGTCTCTGAAAAATAAAAAATATGATTTAAAATAAAAAATATATTACAGAAAAAGAGAAGAGATTAAAATTTGTTTAAGCCCTTTATCAAGAATATTGTAGTAATATATATTTTTCTTTTTCTTTTTTTTCCATTAGTGACGAAATTTGGAATAAAGCACGTTTTTGAAATTGTGCGTATACATGATATATATTATTAAAATCAATATACAGTATTCCATTACCTTTTTTTTTTTTTTTTTTTTTTTCTAAATATTTAACTGAATACAGCAGATATATTTTTTTTTTTTTTTAATTTTTTGATTATGTACAATTTTGAATATATATATTTTTTAATTTTTTCTTTTTTTTGTTAAATAGGGTTAATATTTCATTCCGGTTTTCTGTTATACGTATGTAAATATATATATATATATATATTGGGGTTGTTTGGTGGCTACATTTTTTTCCGTTTCCACATTTGTTGTAACATATCTGTTTTCCATTTAACTTATTTATTTTTATACATTTGTTATTTGTTTAAAGTTGTGTCGCTGGTTTCAACCGTTTGAGTTGTTTCTTTTTTTTCGATTGTGTTATACAATTTGTTTTTTTTATTTTTTTTTCTTTTTCTTGTTTGTAAAATGAAGTATTCTGTGAAAATTGACCAATCCATAAAAAGTAAGAAACTAAAATATTGTGATGGGAAAAATGAAGAAGATAAGGAAAATGAGATAAGAAAATTCGGCTTTTATCTAAGATTAAAGCATATATATATATATAAATGTATATAAATATGTTTATGTATTATGAATATGTTTTTATTTTATTTTTATTTTTTTTTTTTTTTTTTTTGGTTTTTGTTTAATTATTTGTAGCCGCCAGAACTGCAGCATATGATGTGAGGGTTCATTTCAAAAACACCCGAGAAACAGCAGCCACTATTAAAGGAATGCGTGTGGAAAATGCCATAACGTTTTTGAAAGCAGTAATTGACAGAAAAACTTGTATTCCATTTCGAAGATATAATGGTGGAGTGGGAAGAACAGGTCAAGCAAAAGTATATGGAATAACCCAAGGTAGATGGCCAGTTAAATCTTGTAAATTTCTAGTGAGTCTTTTGGAAAATTTAATAGCGAACGCTGAGGTAATGAAATAATAAAAGAGAATTAATGCTGAAAATTATTGGTTTTGGCTATTTTTTTTTTTTTTTTTAGCAATTTAATTAGTAGAAAAAAAAAAAAGTAGAAAGGAAAACGCTTCCTTGGTTTTTGCCAAAACCTTACGAAAAGAAAAGAAAATTCACCCGCTTAAACGGAGGATTGCAAACATAGTAAGGTTGCAGCATTTTATTGTTTTTAATGATGAATAAATGACGAGTATGAAGAAATTGAGATTATTTTTTTTGACATTTATAAGCACATGTTCTATGTGTTTATTCACGGTTAAGAAAATGTGTTTCTCAATTTTTTTATCATGATTTTTATTTGACTGCTGAAAAATTGAAACATTAAAATGTTGAACCCCACACACAATAAAAAAAAACCCCAAAATATTGTAAAATGAGAACACGGCAAAATAAAAACAATAATATATTACAAAAAAAAAAAAATAAACGTATGCTACGTACTTCACCTGTGTCAGAATGAACACCAGTACGTTTTCACTGTTGAAACACTAAAAAAAAGT
Source organism: Haemoproteus tartakovskyi (assembly GCA_001625125.1). Classification (NCBI taxonomy): domain Eukaryota; phylum Apicomplexa; class Aconoidasida; order Haemosporida; family Haemoproteidae; genus Haemoproteus; species Haemoproteus tartakovskyi. Next base: position 8,980 of record LSRZ01000459.1, on the reverse strand, counting down.
GCATCTTTTTTATTTTAAATGATGAGAAAATGACGAGTATGATAAAAATGAGATTGTTTTTTTAACGTTTATAAACATATGTTTTATATGTTTATTAATGATTAAATAAACGCTTCTTATTTTTGATATCGTGATTAGAAGAGGCATTTGTCTGAAAAAATAAAAAGGATACAAAAAAATAATAACATGTGTGATTGATTCAACATTGTGGCATAGGTGTTTGTGTAACTGTAAAGCAATGTAGTAACGTTAAACTCATAAGATGTTTTTGCCTTTTTTTTGTTTGTTTGTTTTCTTTTCTTTTTTTTTTTTTTTTTTTTTAATTGAAAATTGAATAGTTGACTATTTTTTTTTTTTTAGTTTTCATGAAAGTGTGTCTGTATATAAATGTACATGGTATATAAAACATGTGTATATGGTTACTTGTTGAAAATTTTCTAATTTATACAATTTTATTTTTAGGGAAAGGATTTATCATTAGATGCATTACGTATAGCACATATCTGTGTACAGAGAGCAAGACCCGGTAGAAGAAGAACTTATAAGGCCCACGGAAGAATAAACCCATATATGTCATCACCATGTCACGTCCAAATATTAGCTAAAGAGATTAAAGAAAAAAAGGCACTACCATACGAAAAAAGCGTTATTCCTGATAAGCAGAGAACATTTCGGTTAACCGTAAAAAGATTGAGGTCTATAAAATTGTCAATGCTAAAAAAAGAAAGAGAAAAACAAAAGCCACAAAAAGAAGTTATACCTGGTTCTAAAACAGCAAGAAAAGGAAGAAAAAGTTTAAGGATAAAGAAAAAGAAGGCCCGAGGATATTGGTAAATAACAGAGAATATCAGACAAAACAATTATTATGAATCTTTTAATAACGACAAAAGAAAAAAACATATTGTGAAAATGAGGAAATTTATATTGAAAAATAAAAGAAAAACAAAAAAATTAAAAGAAAAACAAAAAAATTAAAAGCAAAACAAAAAAAATAAAAGAAAAACAAAAAAAAAAAATTAAAGAAAAACTAAAAAAAAAAAAAAAAATTAAAGAAAAACAAGAAAAATAACAAGAAGGTATAATGAATCCGATGTGTACATTTTTTTCTTTTTTTTTTATTATAATAAGGAATTTATACTGTTTACAAAATACAAATAAAAGTTTTTATTTCATTGACACAATTATGTACATTATTGTTAAATGAGTGTAGAAACATGGAGATTATTTTAATTTTCTGATAACCTTTTTTAACATAATAGGATTTTTTCTTTTCTTGTTTTTCTTCTCTTTTTCTTTTTTTGAAAATTGTTTAATACGCTTTTAAAATAAAAAGTTTGCTTTTGTATCTTTTGTTGAGAATTGTTTAATACTTTTAAAAAATAAAAAGTTTGGTGTCATACCTATATCGCGATGTGTTCTTGTATGGATTTATGGAATTTAATTTTTTTTTTTTTTTTTTTTGCCTTACATTTCTGCCCCCTTTTGAATTATGAATAGATAAATATATACAAATTTGTTTTTGAATGTTTTTATAAAAATAGAGAGTATGAGGTGCATTCTTTCCATCTCTAAGATGTGAGCTCCTTTAACACTCCCACAAAAATAGAAAGAAAGAAAAAAATTGTTAAATGGTGGAACATTGTATCAATTGAACTTGTACACTTTTACCAATACAAACTTTAGTTTTCAAATTTCAGCTTTTGTTATGAAAGTGCAGTAAATAAATATGTTGTTTTATAACCCGCTTCATCATTTAACGATTCATAGAATCTTACTCCCCGAAAAGGAAAGAATTATTACAGGTACATTGTAGATGAATTTTGAAGGAAATAGAAAAAAAGTTTTATACTGTTTCTAGAAAAAAACGGAATATAAAAAAAAAATTATAACCCTGTCGAAGTTACACTTGGTTGTTTTGCAGAAGGAAACGTGTAATTTAAGTTTACAGGAATAAAAGAAACAATATACTATAATGAACTATAAATATCAATTTTCAAAAAAAAAAAAAATAAAATAAATAAATAAATAAAATACTTTTTTTTATCACAGTATTTTATGAAACTGTTTTAAGAGTGACTTCTTCTGCCAAAACAATCACCTGTATAATAAAAACGTACAACATAGGTAGATGTTAGTTTTCACCCATGTTCGAATAATAAAAATATTACAAATTTCATCACAAACAATTCTTTCACAACCATAACCTCTTTCATGATTTCTTATGCACCATTTTTTCATTTGAGTCATAAAATGAAACGTTAAAAGGGTACCTGTAATGTAACTAAATTGTAATAACTAAAAAAAACAAGCACAACCGGAATTTAAAAAAAAAAAAAAAAAAAAAAAAAAAATGTTGAAAATAAAATCTGCTGGTGAACTAACCAATTTATTTGTCATTTATTAAAAAAAAAAAAGGAAAGTACAACGTAAATCTTTTTGCTTAACGTTTCAAAAGGTGAATCTGTATTTGTTAAGAATTTGTCATATATTAGTTAAATGTTATTTGCAAGATGATTTTTTTTTTTTTTTTTTTTATTTTGTAAATAAATTTTATTACTTTACGTGTATTTGATTTGGTCTTATTTTCGCTGAGTTTTTTTTTTTTTTTCTATTATCTTTTTTATTTCGTTTCATGCTGAAAGTGATTGTCCACTGTGTCAACAGTTGTCAAATGTTTACATTTGGTTTCAACATTTGTAAATAAGAAAACGTGTATGTTTGTTTTTATTTCCGCAAAGGGCGGTTGCAGTCGATTTACACTTTTTTTCTTTTGTTTTTACCTTTGCAGAACGAAAAATTTAAAAAGGAATTTGTTTCGGTAATATATTCATTACTTTTATTTTTTCGATGACTGCCATCTTTTCTTATTTTTGCTCATTTATGTTTTAAAAATACTTCTAAAGTTATTTAAGAAAAACGATTCATTCAGTTGTATTAACTTACGTGAATTTTTTGAATAATATAAAATTGTGGTGTTTTTCTTTTTAGTACAACCACTTTATTTCGTACATCCAGTGTACTTTAAAGAAAGCTAACTTTTTTATGTTGCCGCTACCTGTTTCATGGTACGTGTGCTTTAAGATTCACCTAATATTTAATGTATCGTTTCACGTGTCAGGTTCATCGGAAATAATTTCAAATTTACGTATTTTTTTATGTTTTTTTTTTGTTTTATAATTTCATAGCAGGCTTATATATATATATATATATATATCTTTTTTTTTATGTTACAACTTTTGGATAATAGTAATTGCTACCATTTGCAGTTAGATTGAATTAATCAATTCTTTGCTTTAATATTTTTGTGTTGTTTTTGTTTTATCTTTGTTTTTTTTTCTGTCATTTTTTTCTATTAATACATTTTAGAATGGAACTGATATTAGCAATAGATCAAAGCACCCAGTCGACAAAGATTATTTTTTTCGACACGAATCTAAAACCGGTGCATATGGGACAAGCCTTCCATGATCAGAAATGCGAGAAACCAGGTTGGTATGAACATGATCCGAATGAGATTTTAGAGCAGTTGTATAAGTTGATGAATGATGGTATTAAGGCTGTGAAAGAAAAACATCCCGATGCTGTCTTGAAATGTATTGGTATTACGAATCAAAGAGAAACGGTTGTTGTATGGAACAAGGCTACGGGGAAACCACTGTATAATGCTATTGTTTGGTTAGATACTCGTACGGAAGATTTGGTCAAAGAATTTTCGGAAAAGTATAACAATGATGAGTTTCAGAAATTAACAGGGACGTTTATCAATTCGTATTTTAGTGCTGTGAAAGTTTTGTGGATGATGCAAAATGATGATAACATAAAGAAACAGATATTATCAGGAGAAGCTTTAATTGGAAATATTAACACGTGGTTGATTTATAATTTGACGAAAGGAAATCATTATACAGATGTTACAAATGCTTCAAGAACTATGCTGATGAATATAACCACTTTAGAATGGGACAAGAAATTATGCAAAATGTTTGGCATGACGAATATGAATATTCTACCACAAATAAAAAGTAACTGTGGCGATTTCGGAGTTGTGAAGAATGAATTGGTACCTGATTTTTTAAATGTACCTATAACTGGATGTGCAGGAGATCAGCAGAGTGCATGTATTGGTCAAGGGATTTTTTCCGAAGGAGAGACAAAATGTACTTATGGAACTGGTGCGTTTTTGTTGATTAATACTGGACATAAAATTGTATATTCATCTTGTGGTTTATTAACTACGGTATGCTACAAAATAAGAGAACAAGATCCACCATGTTATGCATTAGAAGGTTCTATTGGTACTGCAGGTGCAGGAGTTTCATGGCTGAAAAAAAATGGATTTATTAAAGATCCCAGTGAAACAAACGAAATTATGGAATCTACTACTGATGCGGGGGGTGTAGTCTTTGTACCAGCATTTAGTGGCTTGTATGCACCTAGATGGAGAACAGAAGCAAGAGCTACTATTCAAGGTATGACATTTAACACAGAAAGAAAACATATTGTTAGAGCTTTATTAGAAGGTATCGTTTTTCAGTTAAATGAAATTATAGAATCATTACTGTCCGATGCAGAAATGGAAATGCTTCCAGTGTTGCGATGTGATGGAGGAATGACGAAAAATAAAGGTTTTATGCAGTTCAATTCTGATATTATTAATACCCATATTGAAATATCTGCATATAGCGAGTTAACAGCATTAGGCGCGGCGGTATTAGCAGGATTGGGTGCAAATATATGGAAAAATGTAAATGAAGTAAAAGATATAATTCGGAAATATGACAAGGTATATACCTGCCAAATGGAGAAAAAAGTACGTAAAAAGAAAATTGCAGAGTGGAATGATGCGGTAGAAAGAATTTTAGAACATCTTTAATTTTTTTTTTTTTTTTTTTTTTGTTTATATATTTCTTATGTATACACGTACAATAAAGTATGTAAAAACATATTTGAAATTCTCGTATAGATTTAAGTAAGTTTCTGTATTTTATGTATAACCGCAACGAACTTATAACAAGAAGGATTTAACTTTGTTTATTTTTTTTATGAAGATACAAAGGCTATTCTTTTTTTCCCTTATTATATTTCGATACCCTAATATGTTTTTAAAAAAGCGAAAATCTCACAGACATAAAAAAAAAAAAAAAAAAAATGCAAACAAATGTATTATGTGATTATTTACCTTAACTAGACCGTGTGGAGAATGGCGTAGTTGTCATAATTTTATTATGTACCATAAGCACATAATGTTTTGCATTTTTTATTTTTTCATTTTTATGTTTTGTTTTGTCTTTTTTTTCCGGTGGGCTTAGTTTATTTTGACTATTTATACAAGTATGATAGATTAGTTCTGTTTATACTACTGTATATTTTTTTTCTCCATTATTTGTTGCTTAGGATTTGTTTTTATTTTTATAAGTAGTTGGGACTGTATTATTGATTCTTGTTATTTTTTGGCGTGTTTGTTCATGTTTGGCTTTGTGTGTTACTTCCTGTTTTTGTTTGACAGGTATCTTTATACGTTTTTCTTTTTTCTTTTTTTATTTGTAAGCATTTTTTTCATGTTACTTTTTACTTTTTACTTTTTTCTTCCTATTTTTTACATTTCTATATTCTCCCACAATATTTTTTTTCTATTTTTTCGAATTGTTTTTTAATTTTTTCTATTTGTTTTTTCTTTTTACATTTCTCTATTCTACGACAATCTTTTTTTTCTATTTTTCCGAAATTTTTTTAATTTTTTCTATTTGTTTTTCCTTTTTATAAATTTTTATTTTATTCTGTTTGCTGTTCGTTTATTTCTTTCTTATTTTTTTTGTTTTATGTTTTACTTTTTTTGGTATTTACTTTTTAGCTTTTATATGGAGCCTTATAGAATAAAAGTTGTATTGTTTAAAAAAAAATTAGATTCGTGATTTACCGTTTCGACCTTTAGTATTGATAATTCATGATTCTTCAATGCTTTAATAAATTTTTTGTTTTGGTTTGTTTTGGTTTGTTTTGGTTTGTTTTGGTTTGGTTTAGTTTGGTTTGGTTTGGTTTGGTTTAGTTTGGTTTAGTTTGGTTTAGTTTGGTTTAGTTTGGTTTGGTTTGGTTTAGTTTGGTTTAGTTTGGTTTAGTTTGGTTTAGTTTGGTTTAGTTTGGTTTAGTTTGGTTTAGTTTGGTTTAGTTTGGTTTAGTTTGGTTTAGTTTGGTTTAGTTTGGTTTAGTTTGGTTTAGTTTGGTTTTGTTTGATTTGTTTTGATTTAGTTTGGTTTATTATGGTTTGTTTGGGTTTTTTTTGTTATGGTTTATTTTGATTTGTTTTGATTTGTTTTGATTTGTTTTGTTATGGTTTTTTTTTTTTTTGTTTTGTTTTGTTTTGTTTTTTTTTTTCTTTTTTTTGTTTTTTTTTTTACTAGTTAAAAAGAAAACTTCTTATGAACACACTTGTTTGACAACAAGTTGTTACTACAAGTTGACACTGCTAGAAAAGCATGTCACTTGAAACGTATAAACTAAACTACCTATTTTCCAAGTTCAAAGTTGAAAATATGTCAAAAAAAAAAAAAAAAAAGGTAGGAAACAATATGTTTGTTTCATTCTGCCTATTTCAACTGTTCGTGTCATTATGTTTATAAAAGCACTTGCATTGTTCCAACACATGACAAAAACTAAAGGAAAATAAAGGAACATAAAAGAACAGATGTTATATGCATAAAATCTTTAGTATTTAGTAAAGACAAATGTTTAGTTTTTTTTTTTTTTTTTTTGTGGCTTTTTCAATAATTAAAATGAACCAATTTTATTTATTTTACATTTGTAATCATGTTGTATAATTAACATTTATAATACGAAAATGTTGTGACTGGATTGTTGTATACTATATTATGTATATGTGAATAGTGTAAATATTATACCATTATATTACTGTTATTACTACTCCTATTACTACTACTATTATTATTATTATTATTATTACTACTATTATTACTACTACTGTTACTAGTACTATTATTATTATTATTATTATTACTTCTCCTCCTCCTCCTACTACTACTACTACTGCTACTACTAGTATTGTTGTTGCCTCTAATAGCAATATTAGCAATAATAGTAATAATAACAATAATAATAAATAATTAGATACTATGTTGTAGATTAGTTAATTACAAATTACTAGTGTTGTCATTTTCAACTTTGTCATGATTTCATTTTTCTCTTTTTATGTATCATGTGTGCAGAAAATTTGAACAGAGCTTACAAATCACATATAAAGTATTATAAAGAATATATATATGAGTGATGATAAACATCACATCTATCTCTCTCTCTCTATATATATATATATCTACATACATTTTAAAAATTTTTGAATCATTTTAAAGAATCCCACTTTTTTTCTTGACTCTAATAATATTCTCTCATAATATATGTTACAATAATTTCTTAGTTTTGCAATTCACTTATTTATTTTTTTACCTTTAACAGAATCACCCCTCTCAAAAAAAAAAAATATAAAAAAAAGATGAATAAATAAATTAATAAATAAATAAATAATAAATAAATAAACACATAAATAATTAAACTAAAATATAAATAAATAAACAAATGAATAAATAAACAAATAAATAATTAAACTAATAAATAATTAAACTAAAATATAAATAAATAAACAAATGAATAAATAAACAAATAAATAATTAAACTAATAAATAATTAAACTAAAATATAAATAAATAAACAAATGAATAAATAAACAAATACATAAATAAACAAATAAATAATTAAACTAATAAATAATTAAACTAAAATATAAATAAATAAAAAAATAAATAAACATTATTAAAGAAAATTTTTATTACTAAATATCCCAAGGAATCATACTTTATTTTTATTTCATTTCTTCAGTTTCAGTTTCAGTTTCTATTTCCAATTTTTTTTTTTTTCTTTTTTAATATTTCTGATATTTACCAGTTGGTGTAAAAATGATATTTACAGAACAAAGTGATCTTTACTTGTACATGTCCGTATAACATTATTTGTCCAATTATCTGTTGTTAACAATTAAGCTTTGGTTTTTTTCACAATTTTTTTTTAATAAATATTTAGCGTCGTGTCATTTCTTTTTTGTATAAATTTTTTTTTTAAAAAAACTCTCTTTGACAAAGATTCTATTCTACAATAAGTGTTGTCTAAAATGGTTTCTATGTTAATAAAATAGAAATATGTTTTCATTTCATATACAATTTTTTAGTACAGTACATTATTTTTTCTTTTTCTGATGTATATAATTTATTAATGTAATCTTATCTGACTAATTTCATAAAGTATTAAAACAGACAACTAGCGAAATCATGCAATTTTCTTTTATATATATATGTATATATATATATATACACACTTGTCTGTAAATAGCCATTTTATTTTTCTTTTTTTGTTCTTTACGGGTTTCTTCACATAATTTATGTTGATCATTTAATCAGTTATCTTTAATTTTTTCTCTAATTTGTTTATGTAATTTTTTTTTAGGAGGGGGGAAAGAAAGAAATAATATCTAAAATTAAATGGCGGTATAATTTATAAATATTATGTGTGAAAAAAAAGAAAAAGGTAAAAAAAAAAAAAAAAAGAAAATAATGAAGTCATTTGTCTACATCTGTGTTTGATTGGTGTTTCCGTAATTTCCATTTTTCATTACCTCAATTGTTTTTCCATTGTACCACAACATTTTGTGAAACACTTTACTATTTCCTATTTATGATGTAATGATTTTTTTTGTTGTTCATGTGTATAGTTATATAGTAGATGTACTTATGTAATCTATATGTATATGTTATATAAAATGAATCATGTGATTTATTCTTCTCTTTATTTGTTATATAAACAGAAAAAGGATGTGAACAGACAATTAGAAAAAACTGAAAGAATAATTAATTATATATTTGTAACCTGAAGTAAATAAATGACAAATTAAACAAAAAAGTGTAATAATTACATGGGT
>LSRZ01000458.1:0-12374 GCA_001625125.1 Haemoproteus tartakovskyi | reverse complement strand
TAGAAAGAGAAAAGGAAAACACGAAAAAAACATAAGAAACGAAAGTAACAAAAGAAGCCAAAGAAGAAGAGCTATGTCTGCAGAAGCTATTCTGATTTCACAACAAACAGATTTCGTAGATAGACAAAAAAAACATAACAAATGTACATATTGCCTTTCTCATAGACATAATTCTACTCATAAACTTAAACGTAGCTATAGCCACAACCACCGTAATCATCATAACATTGGTTACCCTCTTGCAGAAACATTATTCAGAAGTAATCAAGAAGAAAAATCAGAAACCGAAGAAACAAAATTCATGTGTTCATCAGATCAGACACTTAAGAAAACAAAAAAGAGTCTTTTTATGGATATCAAAAATATGTACAAAAGAAAGTACCTACAAAAAAATAGATTCAAATATGGGGTTATGTTGAATGTTGAAAATCATACCGAAGATGAAAGTAGTGAAAATGAAGTTGATGAAGGGATTGAAGGTAGAGAAAATAATTGGCTAAAGGAAATAAATGAATCACAAGAAGGTGAACATAGAAATGATAATAGCTATAGTATAAACATGGAGAACCGTAGGAATCAAGATACACACAATATTTATAACACAACTGGCTTATATTCTTTACACGATTATGATGAATGTTTAAGCGAGAGGAGTGAAAGTACACAATTAGAAGAACTATCGGAAATGGATTCTTTTATGAGCTTGCCTGCATTAAATAATGGATGTAAACTTTTTGGCAATTATAATAGTAGTTACATTGTAAATATGTTAGCATATCAGAAGAAAAACAAATTTAAAAAATTAGTATACTTTTTAATCATAGAAATCTTTAATTTATCATGTGGCAGTAGGCAGGATTCTATAAAAAGTATTTTAATTATACGAAAATTTTTCCGAGTTTTTCTTAACATGGCACAAAGAAAATTTTTTCATATTGTTGAAAGAATGAATAGACGTTATTTATTATTAATGTTAAAGGGAAACGAAACAAGTAAAAATACAGTTCGTTTTAAATTGATGAATAATTTTTTTATGTATGATGATAATAATGATAACAACAGTGATATAACTGTTACAGAAGGTGTTTCTGAAGAAAAAAATTACAATATTACAGATTCTTTTAGATCATCTTATTATGACATGGGAATTGAATATTTAAATATTTCTAATACAAGACACAGTTTTACCAGTTTGTGGAATGTTGAACATAGGTCATTAAACAATACTCTTCCTAATTCAAGGGATCCTCATCGATTATATATTAATCTATACAAAAAAATAAAAATGTTTATATTGAAGTATGATGAAAAGTCGTATACAGAAAATGCTTTGGGAGCGGAAGAAATTTTCATAAAAATAAAATATAAACAAATGATGAACCTAAAAGAAAGAACTGAAAACGGAAAAATTCAAACGAAAGATATTTTATTAGTGTCCGAAATGTTTAATAATTATTTTAATATGTGGAAATGGATCGAACAATTATTTTCCGAAAAAACTTCCGAAATTAACAAGTTGTTGAATGTGGATTATATTAACAACAAGAAAAATAAATTAGAAATAAATGATGAATCCCCAAATCGGATACAATGTGATAAAATAAAATTGATTAGCCAAAATATTATAAGATTAGCATCAGTACAAAAAAAAAATTCTACTATTGTAAAAAATTACGTAGCTGTTGTTTCATTCCAAAAAAAAAAGGAAATAAGATTAAATAGAACTTCTTGTATTCCTAATGAACACTTTTCATTGAAATTTTTGTACAGTGACACGTTTTTCGAGGATAATGATTTCTTTAAACTAGAGAAAACAGACATAATTGATGACACGCTCACATGGGATTACCTTTCTTTGATTGAGTACCTTTACCACCTGAAACTGGTGAGTGATAAAATCCCATTTACCCTTCAATACACAAATGAAGAAGAACCGTTTTCAAACGAAAAAATTAATTTTCATGAATGTTGGTATGTAGATACAAATAATAACAGTTTCGAAAGATCCTTATCAAAAAGAAAAAAAGAAAAGGAAAAACAAGAACAAGAAGAAGAAGAAGAACAACAACAAGAAGAACAACAAGAAGAACAAAAAGAAGAACAAAAAGAAGAAGAACAAAAAGAAGAAGAACAAGAACAGCATGATAATACATCATCACGGACCGATGAAGATTTAGCATTAAAAATGCGGACGTATGAATTAGAATGGTGTAAACAGTGTGAATCAAAAAATGTAGATTTATTAGTATATATGGATGTAATATATGATAAAATTTATAAAACAAAATGTTTTAAACACATGATAGAACGAAATATCAGTTACATATGGATACACGGAAAACAGTTGCAGTTACAGTATATACTAATAGCTATTAAATGCAGAACTTCTTTGGGGATTCCTTTGAATCTAATTGATTCATTTATTGAAAATCAGTATAGACATGTAAATGACATAGTAAAATCAATAATAGCAAAAAAAGATGTTAATGAAACAGATTCTTCTTTTGAATTGGTCACAGTTAGCAAAAGGTGTATGTTATTGTGTTGGGAAATTACTATGTTTTATTTAGGTGTTTTATTTTTAAAAATGAATTTCATGGATATTATGAAAGAAATATTACACTGGACGACGTATATTATGGAATATGGAAATAATGAAATGAACAGAATTTTTAAATTAGATATTTCTACTTATATAATGCAAATGCTTCTTTTGAATAATGAATATTATATGGCTTATAATGTAGTTAAGTATTTACGGCAAGTATATATTAATGGGGGCGATAAAAATAAAATGACTAACGGTACTTGTAAATATTTTGATCAAATATATAATTGTATAAATGGAAAATTCACTTTAGACAGACCATTGATACCGGAAAATAGCTATGATGATTCTTTTGGATGTGATGATGAAGATATGTTTATTTTAAGCACACGAAACAGAAAAATACGATATAACTATATAGCATCCGTAAATGAAGCCTATTTGTACATTTCATGGGCTAATAATTTACTATGCGATTATGTATATTATTTGGCTTATATATTAATTAAAATGGATATCGTCAAGAAAATAGTTAATGCTCGAAAACGTATAAACATTAGGAAATACACGAAAAAAAAATTAAATGAAATTTTGACAGTGTGCTATGCCATGTTATTTTATCAACACACTGCACTGATATTGCATTTGTTAACTTACGCATTATACAAAATTTTGTATTATGAGATCTACTCGTTACATTACAAAACCTCGAAACAGATTTTAAAAATTTCCAAATATTTGAATATGTTTGTAGAAAAGTCTAGAGATTTCTTAAATAAAAATTTAGCAAACACCCAAAAAATAGACATTACACGAAACAACCAACATATACAACAAACACCACAGGCAACGCAAGAAAATACGGTACAAAATGAAGGCACGAAAAGAAAAACGAGAAATCGAAACCTTAACACAGGCAATAGTATGACGCAGTCTATGCCTGTCAAAAATATATCAATCTTTCCAAAAAAAACAAAATCTTCGATTCCTATTTATAAACAGTTATTAAAAGTTGTGTTAGGAAAAAATTATGTAGAAGATGATGATGTTGACTATGATGATGATGAAGAAGTTGTTGACAATGATGATGATGAAGAAGATGTTGACAGTGATGATGATGAAGAAGATGTTGACAATGATGATGATGAAGAAGATGTTGGCAGTGATGATGATGAAGAAGATGTTGACAGTGATGATGATGAAGAAGATGTTGACAATGATGAAGATAATGATGAAGAAGATGTTGACAATGATGAAGATAATGATGAAGAAGATGTTGACAATGATGAAGATAATGATGAAGAAGATGTTGACAATGATGAAGATAATGATGAAGAAGATGTTGACAATGATGAAGATAATGATGAAGATAATGATGATTATGATGGTTATGATGGTGATGATGATGATGGTGATGATGATGATGGTGATGATGATGATGATGAAGATAATGATGATGATGATGATGATGATGATGAAGGGTATCCCTATAGGTTCAGAACAGAGGGAATAAATTTTCAATGGGAATCTGATGGCATAACTAATGATACCATGTACTTACATAAGCTGATAATGTGCAATCAAATACAGCTTACTCTTGCAACAACTTTATACATTTCTTCAATGTTGTTTATGGAAGTGGATTTTAAGCATTTAAACGAATTGTATGCACAAACATACAATGCCTATAACACGTTCGGTACCATTTGTGGCCGTTTAATGAATAGGAAGAAACTTGCTTTCAGTGTAAAACGTGTAATTTTCATCCGATCATTGTTTGATCCTCAATTAATGAAAGATAATTTTGAATTTCTCACAGAGTTATTTGTACAGGATAGATGTAAGGAATGGACAGAATCACCTGAATTTGTGTCGAAACTAAATGAGTTTACCAATACAAAAAAGGTTGATGACGATGATGAAGATGAAGATGAAGATGAGAACGATGACGAAGATGAAGATGAGGATGATGACGAAGATGAAGATGAGGATGATGACGAAGATGAAGATGAGGATGATGACGAGGATGAAAATGAGGATAAAAATGAGGATGAAAATGAGGATGAAAATGAGGATGAAAATGAGAATGAAAATGAGGATGAAAATGAGAATGAAAATGAGGATGAAAATGAGAATGAAAATGAGGATGAAAATGAGAATGAAAATGAGGATAAAGCTGCGGCTGAAAATGAGGATGATGACGAGGATGATATTCAACAGAAAAAGTCCAAACGAACGCATAATAAGAAACGAAGAAAAAAGAAAGCACAAGAGGATGACGGACAAAATAAACAGGAAAAAAAACTAATACGGCTGCACCGAAAAACAAAGTCAAAGTGACTTCGAAGGGAAATCTGACACAGCTGCTGAACGTAGTAGACGGTATCGAAGACGTTTTCAAAATGTTTCCAAACACGTAAGGAAATGTAGGGCAAAGAATAAAACCCCTATTGATAAAGACTTATCGTATGAATCAGATGGAGTTATTACATATTTACGTAAGCCACGACCAAAAAAAAAATACTGTGCTGACAACTGCGAGTTTATTTATTTGTTCCCAAATATAATGAAGCGTTATGCATATATGAAGATTAAAGAAAGGGAAATCGACAACACAAATGAAGAGAAACAAAAAATATACGACAACAATGACGGGGTAAATTTTTTGAAAACATTAGTCACGCACAGAAAAATTAACGAATCCAATGGTGAATTAGATGGATACATATTAACGGAAGAAGAGAAGAAAACAATGATCGCCACTGTATCAAGTGTTTCTATATGGTTAGCAAAAAATGCACATACACAATTAGTATGGATCACACAAAAATTGTATAAAATGAACATAACAGAATTGCTATGTATAGCTCTAACTATCTATTTGAATAATTGTATAAAAGGGAGTCATGTGACAACTGTGAAACTTATTAACATGATTCTTAAACAGTGTCCTAACAATGTGCTCGCAAAACATAGTGTATTTCGTGGACCCAACAAAAATATATTATATACGTATAAAGAAAATAAAAAATATGAAAACTTAATATGGATACATGAAAAATATGTTACCGAAAAAATACTTCCTACAAAGGAAATGAAATCACACATGTATAAAATATGTAATTATTTATTCCGAAATAATATGTAATGTTATCAAAACGAATTCACACATTTTTACATGTTTCATCTGCACTGATTTTTCTTTTTCTCGGTGTTAGTGTTACTATTTGTGTTAGTTACTATGTTTTACTTTATTATTTTTATTTGTGTTTTTCGATAAAAGGTTCGCCCTTTTTGTTTTTTTTTGTTTTGTTTTTTTTGATTTACCGTTGACAACCTATTTATGGTGTTTGCAGAAACAAACAAGAAACTTCTTTAATTTAATTTCTGTACAAAATTTTTCAGTTATTTTTGTCTTTCACAACTAAAAAGCTTTCACAACTAAAAAGAAATATTCATATGATTTATTTCTTAATATTCACAAAAGAATACCTTTAGAACAAGAAATAAGGTTCATGTGACTAGCTTTCTCAGTGAGTTTTGTTTTCTGTAATTTGCTTTTTATACAAAACGTCGCAAAAATAAATTTATAACGGGTTAAATGAACTAACATAAAAGTGTACAAAAACTGCACTACAATCATAAATCACTTACCAAAAAAAAAAAAAAATAAATAAATAAATAAAAAAATAAATAAATGTAAAATATATAAAATGAAATATAACAAAATATAAAAGAGAAACGAAACATCTATTATGGTAAGGCTATTAAAAGAAAGAAAAAAGAAAAATAAGAAAACAAAAGGAAAGAAATGAAAATACAACAAAATAACAAAAAAGTACGACCTACTCAAATTATATTTAATTATCTCATATCTATAATAAAACATTTTTTTC
Source organism: Haemoproteus tartakovskyi (assembly GCA_001625125.1). Taxonomy (NCBI): domain Eukaryota; phylum Apicomplexa; class Aconoidasida; order Haemosporida; family Haemoproteidae; genus Haemoproteus; species Haemoproteus tartakovskyi. Next base: position 5,930 of record LSRZ01000458.1, on the reverse strand, counting down.
ATTTTCATTTTTCTTTTCTTCTTTCCTTTTCTTGTTTTGTTTTGTTATATCATGTCTTGTTATGATTTATTTTGTTATGTCATGTCTTGTTATGATTTATTTTGTTATGTCATGTCTTGTCATGATTTATTTTGTTATGTCTTGTTATGTCATGTCTTGTCATGATTTATTTTGTTATGTCTTGTTATGTCATATCTTGTTATGTCATGTCTTGTTATGTCATATCTTGTTATGTCATGTCTTGTTATGTCATATCTTGTTATGTCATATCTTGTTATATCATGTCTTGTTATGTCATGTCTTGTTATGATTTATTTTGTTATGTCATGTCTTGTTTTGTTATATTATATCTTGAATGTTTAATCCTTGTGTTTCTCGTTTTACTTTGTTCTATTGTTGACAATCTAAAACGGTTTTCCATGAATCATATTCTTTGTTCCAGAATTGTTTAATTTCACATTTAATACTGCTAACCTTGCTGCACTTAAATGATTGACCATTTTGTACATGTCATTTTCGAGTAACATTGTTGACAAATGTTGAGAAAACAAATTATGCACACAACTGCCACACATATCAATTCCAGTAGTTAAAACATCTTGTATTTCATTTCGTTCATCAAATGTCAAAAGACTAGGTTGATATATAGAAAGTTTATCAGAAAATGTTTGTATCGCATCTCTTCGAATTCTTTGTTCACTATCATTACCGGAATTGGAATTTCTTGAATTTTCTCTTCGCCCCACTTGATTGTTATTAGTATTTACATTTCTTCTGTAATTACTTTCATTTCTATTATCATTATAATTTTCGTCGTTTCTTCTGTTTCCACTACGAGCACTTCCCGAATTATCTTGATGACCACAATTATTATTACAATTATTATTATTACAATTATGACAATCTCCGTTTACGATTCCATCTCTATTCATACGGTTCATACGTAACACTCTTGCCCTTTCTCTCTCTCGTCGTTCGTGTCTTCGTACAATCATGTTCCACCTTCTCTGTATTTTATTTCTTTTGCGATTATAGGCCGTTCTGTGTCCATCAGATATTGACTCAACGTCTGTTTCACTTAATAAATGGATACTATGTTCTGATTGTGAGGAACTAGGTGTTAATTCGTCACCAGTTAATTCGGCAAAGGTAACTTTTTTTTTCAACCCTAATTTGAATGCTTTAACAAAATATTCTTGTAATAATGGTAATGATTTTAAAAAAAATAAACAATTTAAATTCTTTACAATAAAATACATTAACTCTTCACAAACAATATACTGCTTTTTTTTACACAAATTATAAAATAACAATTGGAAAAAATTATTTTTATCTTTTCTTAAAATGTCCTCATTTTTAAACACATCTTTCTTTATTTGTACTACATGTGTATTCAAAAACATTTTATATAATTTTTTATAAAATCGTTGTAAATCTTTGAGCGAAATTTGTTTCTCTAACTTCCTTTCTTTTTCTTTTCTTTTATTTGCTCTCCTTTCATCACTACTCTCATTATTGTTGTACAAATAATTGCTATTCGAAACATTGTTATTACTTGGCCCTTTAAATGTTTCTTCTCTTTCTTTCAACACATCCCCCGCATAAAAAAGAAAGTTCCGTTTTCTCTTTAATAATAACATAATATTTTCGCAATACTCCTCTGTCAATCTTTCTTCTTTTGAAGGTTCAAAACACAAAGAATCCATTATTTTGTCAAAATACATATCATTATCTTCTTGATTATCTTCTCCTTTTCCACATGATAAAAACAAACGGCCTCTTGCATCCATTAATTTATCTTCTCGGTAAATGGGAAAAGAACATTTTGTTTCCTCAACTATATGAGTAAAACCTTTTGATATAAATAATTCATTATGAAACATACCAGTGTTTACACAATTATAATAATTATCTGGTATCTTACTAGCGATCATACCTGTAGTTTCTTCACATGTATAGTTCTCTATATTTCCTAATAAAATGTTTTTCATCTTTTTTAAAAATTCGATATTCTCTTTTTCGTTTTCCAGTGCTCTTTCCAATTCTCTTTGAATCTCACTTCCATTTATACTTTCATTGAAACTTTCATTAGAACTTTCATTAGAACTTTCATTGGAATTTTCCTTTCTTCTGTATAATTCTCTTTCTACTTCTAATTTTTTTTTGGAATGTACTTTTTGCTCCTTCCATGACGTAGCATCAGCTCCCCATGTTTTCAGTTTCTGTCCCAAAAATGAACTTCCATCATATGTTATCTCTGTTTCAATAGAAACTAAATCTATCATTTCTTCCATACCTTCTATATTACCTCCACATAAGTATTCTTTAAGTTTTTCTTCCACACTTTTATGTATTATGTCTAATTGTTGAAACTTTCGTTTTTTGTCGAAATCCAGATCTGATGCATGATTACAAATTTCACTTCTTATTTTTTTTGTTTATCTAAAAATTCCTTTAGTTTTCCGTATAGGAGTACAACTGCATCATAATCGGTTTTTCGTTTCTCTGCTTCTTCCACCTGTTTCCTCTGTGTTTCTATTATTCTTTTTTGTGTTTCCATTAATTTTTTGTGTTCTTCCATTAATCGCCTGTGATCTCCCATGATTTGTCTATGTGTCTCATTTTCTCTCCTTCTTTGTTCTTCCATTTCTCTCCATACACGCTCCTGTTCTTCTCTAAGCATACGTTCTTCTATTTCTCTTTTTCTCCTTTCTTCCTCTTCAATCCTCCTTCGTTCTTCTTCTCCTCTTACTATACCTTCTTCCTCATCCCGTATACGTTCTTCCTCTTTCCTTAGGCGTTCTAATTCATTTCGTAAATATTCTACTTCTCTTTGTATACGTTCTTCCTCCTCTTTTCGTATACGTTCCTCTTTCTCTTTTCGTATACGTTCCTCTCCCTCTTTTCGTATACGTTCCTCTTCCTCTTTTCGTCTACGTTCCTCTTCCTCTTTTCGTCTACGTTCCTCTTCTTCTTTTCGTATACGTTCCTCTTCTTTCATTCTACGTATGTCGGTCATATTTATCTTATTTTGATTCATCTCTATCTTTACTTCTTTTGGTTCATTTTTCTCCTCGTCTTTTTCCTTCTCAATCTTTATAAGTGTTTTTAGTTCTTCCTTTTTATCTTCTTTCATTCCGATTCCTGTTCCTATTCCTGTTCCTATTCCTGTTCCTATTCCTGTTCCTATTTCCATCGTTTCTGTCTTACAATTCGTCGTTATGAAAGAATTTTCTCCAAAAGGTTTTGCACTGCTATCACAAGACACATTCATTTGAGGAATGGTACTATTTATATTGAATGAACTAAAAAATGGATTTGTGGAATTTCTATCAGCAAAAGAAGTACCTTCAGTAATTCGATCGACGGGAAACGGAATAGAATCTCTCATATTTTTAACTGTGTCATTTATTTCTCCTTCACAAGAATCGGTCTTGTTTTTATCAAACAGAGATTTATTTGAAGCCATAGGCAGATTTATTGCAATTGGTTTCTGATTTTTTCGAGATATGGTTATTTCATCAGTTTCCAATATTACTAGTTCCTTTCCTATCTCCATTTCTTCTTTTTCTATTTTGTTCTCCTCATTCGTTTTCTGAAGTGTTTGTATTTTTCCATCTTTTATAGACGAATTACCGAACACATGAGTTCTGACATTGGAATGTAAAGAAATAGATGAGATGTTGTCTTTGTTGTAATGCAACAGACCTTTACTTTTATCATTGCTCATATATAGTTCATTGTGAGATATATCATCAAAGTTAGTCTTTATTTCTACAGGGCTTTTTTTTTCACCTATAGGTTCATCAAAGATAGTGCGTTTTTGCACTGTTTCTTTTTCGACAGGTTGTAGTATGGTTTCTTGTGTTTCAATTTGTGGAATTACTTTATTGAAGTGTTCTAATACATCAGATCGTATTAATCGCAAATCAAATATGTTTAACATGTCATCATATACTACATCCGTATCATATATCTCTACTAAATTTTTTTTTAACTGTGGCAAAATGGATTTTTCTAAATATGTTGATTCTTTTTTCTTATTTCCATGTGTTGTCTCTTCTTGTCCTTGTTCTGATTCTGGTTCGAATTCTGGTTCGAATTCTGGTTCGAATTCTGGTTCGAATTCTGGTTCGAATTCAGGTTCCAATTGTAGTTCATCATCTAAATTATAGTTATTAACATCTTCCAACTTAAATTGGTCTAAATATTCTACAACTATTTTATAATTATGTTGCAACAAAAAAAAAACGATTGGATTTTTTAAACAAGGTACATTGAACAATTTACTCTTTCTGTATATTTTATCCACATATTTTGTGTATATAAACAAAGACAAAAAAAATGTTTCAGAATCTCTTGTATTAATCCTATACCCTTCTTTAATAGAAAGCATCTTTAAACTTGTTTGTTCGATTTCATTTACATTTTGATTTTGATTTTGGTTTTGGTTTTGATTTTGGTTTTGATTTTGATTTTGGTATTGAAATGGCATTTGGGTATTATTTTTGAAATTATTATTGAACCTAGATAATCTATTTTCTCCATTTTCCTCTTCTTCTTCTTCATCTTCTTCTTCTTCTTCTTCTTCTTCTTCTCCTCCTCCTCCATCAAACATTGGGTTTAATGTATAAGAAACAATTTCATACGATTCTGAAGAATAGGCTAATAAAACTCTCCATTCCGACATATAAACTGTGTTGACCCAATTGTCCTCAGAAAAATTTTCAAAAATAAAGTCATTAATAGAATAATTCACTTTTTTCATTTTTTCACCTTCTATATATATTTCATATGTAACACTAGTTAAATCGGTATCACAAATGTATAAAACAACTACAAATATTTTAATTTTATTACCACTTGTTTCCAAAATTTTACAACAAATTATATTACATTCCGTGTAGAAAATATCTATTCGTTCACTCACACTTTTTAAATTAAAAAAGTTCTGTTTCTTGTTCTTTTTTAAAACAAAAGATTCTGTTTTGAAAAAAGAAAATAAAAAAAAAAGATTTTTTTCATCTACACAATTAACAGGACTCGAAAAAAATTCAGAATTACATTCATAAAATTGTTTGTTTAATAAAAAATATAACTTTCCCTCTTCACTTAACAAAAGCAATTTATTATCACAAAGGGGCTTTATCTGTTTCACATTAGTATTAAGAATACAATAAAGATTTAATTCTTCTTTCTCAAAATTAAATATATACAATTTTTTCTCCTTTGTATAAATATACACATATTCGTCTTTTTTATCATTTACTAAAAATACAGCAACCTCTTTAAAAGGTATAGAATGTATTTTTATTTCATTTTTCCTGTTATCTAGTTTATACAAAAAATCGGGCACATCAAAAATGTTCAAACTCTCATTTATTATATATAACCCTTTTTCTTTTATATTACTAATTGTCAAGTTACTACGCTGCAAATTTTCTGTTGAACCGTCTTCTATTTTTTGTATTTCTTTTTTCGTGTCTTTTTCACACACCTTTTCTTCTTCTTTTTCTTTTTCTTCTTCTTCTTCTTCTTCTTCTTCTTCTTCTTCTTTACCTTCTCCATTTTCTTCATTTTTTAATTTGTCTTTTTCATTTTTTTGCCATTTCATAGAAAACACATCTCCATGTTGAAATTTGAAATACTCTGTGTCTTCACAAAACTCAATTTCGTTTATTTCTACCTCTGCCATACTTTCTTTAGTAACACAAAAGATTTAAACCTATGGGTTCCTTTAGTTTTCTTTTGTTTGTTTGTTTGTTTGTTTGTTTGTTTGTTTGTTTGTTTGTTTGTCTGTTTGTTTTCTTTTTTCTTTTGTCTATTTTATGTTTCCCTTTTTTACGTTTCCCTTTTTTTGTTTCTCTATTTTTTGCTCTTGTTTATTATAACAGCAAAAAAAAGTCATTTTGATTTTTTTTTTTTTTTTT
>LSRZ01000457.1:0-14766 GCA_001625125.1 Haemoproteus tartakovskyi | reverse complement strand
TTTATATATATATATATATATATATATATATGTATAAATATATATGTATAAATATGTGATAAACAGGTGATATATGACTTCTTCCTTATATATATATAATGTTATATATAAATTCTTGATCTTATTCCGATTTTACTTTTCTGTCAGATACTCTAGTATCTCTTGCTCGTTTTGCAAAATATTTTATAATTTCGTCAATTATTATAACGGGAAAAGACCATAAAAATACGAGGAACCAATCATGAGCATTCAAAGCTACCACTCCAAATATGTTCGCAAGAGGTGGAACATAAATGATTAAGCAGTGAAGTAATAAAGAACCTACTGTTGCTAATAATAAATACATATTTCTCCATGGAGGTATTTCGAATAAAGAATTATACTCACTCAAAGCGTTTAACGCGTTAAACATTTCGATCAATACCAAAACAGAAAGAGACAGTGTACTAGCCTAAAATGTCAAAAAAAAGAAAAACAATAAAAATGTATACAAGAATTATATTATAAATAACTTCATAAGTACATAAAATTCATAAAATTTTTGGTAATTAAAAAAGAACAGAATTAAATAGAAAAAAAATGTAACAACATAAGGAAAAAAGAAAAAAGAAAAAAAGAAAATAATAATAATGATAACAAAATTTTTATTTTTTTTTTAAATAATTATACATACCTTAACTTTGCCTGCAGAAAAATATGAACATCCTTTGTCCGTCATTTCATACACATTATTCACTTTGAAGTTTTTCCAAGATTTACAATGGTTGTAATGCGACAATTGATAAAAACTAATTAAGGTATGACCATCTGAATCCGTTCCATAAAATAAATACCAGTACACAAAAATAGAAACTGTTGCTATTCCAACATATGTACCAATAATAATGTAACGTAAAAGTGTCAATCCGTTTATTAAGTTATCTGTTTTATGGCGCGGTTTACATTTCATCACATCATGCTCAGGAGGATTAAAGCCTGTACATAAAAAAGAACAAAAAAAAAAGAAAAAAACATTTTATAATGATTTATCAATATTGATTAACATTTAGTAAGTTACAACTAACCAGTTAACAAGAACCAGTTAACAAGAACCAGTTAACAAGAACCAGTTAATACTAACCAGTTAATACTAACAAATTAATACTAACAAATTAATACTAACAAATTAATACTAACAAATTAATACTAACAAGTAACAAATGTTATACAATGGTCACATGTAATTGCATGGTAAAGTGCTAAATAAAATGTTTACAATCAACAACAACATATTAGCAAAAAAAAAGAAACAAAAACAAAATTACAACGAAGAGTTCCATTCCATACTATTCCATTTCTTTTACTTACCTAATGCTGTAGCAGGTAAACCATCAGTAACGAGATTGACCCATAATAACTGTACAGGAGCTAAACTTTCAGGAATTCCTAAAATGGCAGTTAGAAAAATAGAAGCCACTTCTCCAATATTACTACTAATCAAATATCGAATAAATGCTTTCATGTTATTATATATACATCTTCCTTCTTTTATCGCTTCAACTATAGTATTAAAGTTGTCATCTGCTAAAACTATATCAGAAGCTTCTTTTGCTACTTCTGTTCCATTTATACCCATTGCAATACCGATATCTGCTGCTTTTAAAGCAGGAGCATCATTAACACCATCACCGGTCATTGCTACAGTTTCTCCTAAATCTTTTAACACCTTGACAATCTGCTTCTTATGTTTTGGCTCGGTTCTGCAAAACACAATACTTTCATTATTCTTTAAAATATTTCGTTGTTTCGAAATGGAAAAATCTTCAAATTCTCTACCATTATAACAACAAATACTGGCTTCATTATCATCATTATTTAATATATTAATTTCTTTTGCAATAGCTTTGGCAGTTTCTATATTATCTCCTGTAATCATGAATACTCGAATACCAGCCACCTTACATAAATTAATTGCTCGACCAACATATTTTCGAGGAGGATCAATAATTCCCAATCCACCAAGATAAATCAAATCATTTTCTAATTCATAATATTCTTCTATTTTCAAATTGTTAAAATTCTGTTTTTCTAATTTGCGAAAAGCAAAACTTAATGTTCTTAAAGCTTTTTTTCCCATAGCTTTGATTTTATTATGAATCTCTCCTTTTATCTCCTCAGTTAACGGGTGCACCTCATTTTCTGAATAATAATATTTACAATTATTTAAAATATTTTCAGGAGCTCCTTTACAATACAGAAGAGTTTCCTTTGTCACATTATTTTCAACAATTACACTCATTAATTTTCGTTCTCTTGTAAATTCAATAATCTTTATTTGTGTGCACTGTTTTCTCCATGCAGCCACACTCTCACTACAACTACTTGGTTCTTCTTTATGTTGAGAACTATCCGCTGTACTGGCACTACCAATAGTAGTACTGCATCCACCGTTCGAACTCAAATTCGTCATATTATTGTCACTATTTCCTTTCGAATTTTTTAAAGCATCTTCTTTTGCAGTTGCAGAATCACTTTTTTCTCTTGTTACTTTTTCATATTCTGCAGCCATTTTATTTCCTTTGGGACAATCAGGAAGAATATCAAAATTATGTACAAAATACAGTAAAGCCAATTCTGTACTATCACCAAATTTCTTTACAATCTCATTATTACTATTACAAAATATATTGGCCTCATTACAATTCATTAAACACATAAAGAAATTATAATCATGCTCTGAATAACAATATTTATTAATTTTCTCTTCAATTATTTTACTACCACTACTGATAATTGTGTGTTCCGGTTTCTCTTTTTTATCAATAGGTTTCATTTCCTTTGCATCTTCTTTAAGCCCTAAGCTTTTCGAAAATCCTTCATCTTCTTCCCCAACCTCATCAACTTGGCCTTCTTCTTTTAACTTCTCAAAAAAAGACTTTTCAGCAGTAAAACTTACATCTTCATTCACTTCATAAAAGTAATAAGTGTCTCCTTTTTGGCATAACTGAAAATCCGTTAGCACATTAGGTTCTCGAAACAAATGAAACAAAGTTGCCGTCATCTGATTTGTCGTTAACGTTCCCGTTTTATCAGAACAAATAACTGTTGTACATCCTAATGTTTCTACACTCTGCAATTTACGCACGATAGCATTCTTCTTGACCATTCTTCGGGTACCTAAAGCTAAACAAGTAGTGATAACTGCTGGTAAACCTTCTGGAATAGCTGCTACAGCCAATGCTACACTAATCTTGAAATAATATAAACATCCATATATAAAAGAACCGTGAATTGGATCCGAAAAATGTTTAAAATTTATAATCCACACAGTAAGACAAATCACAAATATTATTTTCGATAACTGTTTTCCAAACAAATCAATTTTCATTTGTAATGGCGTTGCTACTTCTTCATTCGTTGATTCAATAACGGCATGCTGAATGTGACCAATTTCGGTATTCATACCAATGTGAATAACTACAGCAATACATCTTCCACATACAATAGAAGTAGATGAAAACAAAATGTTCTTTTTTAATTGAATCTCACACTTCTTTAAATTTTTGTCTAACGTTTCTTGATATTTGTCAACACAAAAAGATTCTCCTGTTAACATACTCTGTTCTACTTTAATATTCGTTGAATAAATATTTATAATTCGAACATCTGCTGGAGTTTTATTACCCACACCCAATTCAATAATATCTCCCACTGTTAAAAATTTACTATCAATAATTTCCCATTTTCCTTCTCTTAATACTTTTGCTTTTGTGGGTTGCAACTGTTTTAATGCTTCCAAGGATTTTTCAGCATTACACTCCTGCCATACTCCGACGGCTGCATTCAAAATCAAAATAAGGATAATAACTACAGGTTCGATGAAATCTGAAACTGCTATCTTTTTCCCTTTTGTATCCATAAAAGTTAATATAAAACTAACAAAAGCAGCAAATAATAAAATCTTCACCAATAAATCATCAAACTGTTCTAAAATCAATTCAAAAATACCTTTCTTTGTTTCCACTTGTAATTCATTTAACCCATATTTTAATTGCCTCTTAATCAACTCTTCATAGCTTAAACCGACATTTACATCCACTTCCAGTGCTTTCAGCACTTCTTCTGCGTCGTACACGTGAGAGTATTTTATCACATCTTCCATGGCCGAATCATTCGAATTTGTCATGATGGCGACAAACGCAAAACACACACCAAATGGTTCCCTTTAATTAACAACGAAACGATCCTTCGGATGAAACGTAACACGCTGAAATATAATAAGATAAAAAATATAGATACACCAAACTACCATAAACAAATATGAAATGAAAGAAAATAAATATGTAATGAAAGAAAATAAATATGAAATGAAAGAAAATAAATATGAAATGAAAGAAAATAAATATGAAATGAAAGAAAACAAATGTGAAATGAAAAAAAAACAAATATGAAATGAAAGAAAATAAATATGAAATGAAAGAAAATAAATATGAAATGAAAGAAAATAAATATGAAATGAAAGAAAATAAATATGAACTACTATAATTATATGCAACAAGCAAAAATGAAAGAAAAAAAAAAATTGATGACTACTACTTTATAAAAATAAAGGAAGCAATAAAAAAAATAAAAAACGAATTATAGGATGTACAAAAGTTTCATTTCCCCATGTGTACAGTTTATTTCTTTATACTTTTTATAACCACATATATCAGATCTTATGTACTGCCAAATGCCAAATACTACTTGTGTGTTTTATTTTATTCTTATAACACTATCGATGTTACCAATAACCTGTGGTTGGCATGACACTAGAACTAATATAAGGAGATAAATAGCAAAAACCCGCACAAAAGAGGAAATAATGCTGGGCAACAAGAAATATACGTTTCTGAAATGCGAACAACTATACACAGGAAATTGTTCTCTTATTATTTTCTTTTGTTTCTTCCTCAAAAGGGAATAAGTTAACTAGAAACAACTTCACGCTTTTATGATGAAAAAAAAAAAAATTCATTCACAAGCAAAATATACGGAAAACGTAATACTGTGAGAAAAAAAAAAAAAAAAAAGGTGCTGTGAATACTTTTTTACATACACGTTAAATAAATATAAGTTTATATATGTATATATATATTTATATTATATAAAATATACAATAAAATATAACTGTAAAATACTTGCATTAAGAATTAAACATGAGCTAGGAAAAACTTTATCTCTATTCAAGAAATTCATATGATATATAAGCCAATATGTCATACTAATTTGCATCAAAAACTTTTTTCTCACATAAAAATTCTTATAAACATATATAATGTAATTAGAAAATTTTCTTTTTTTCTTTTTCTTTTTTTGAAATTTTTTTAATTTCACCATGCCCATTTTTTTCGTTACAAATTTATGTTTTGTTAAAACTTCATGTCATTTATATAAATTATTATATGTTGGATACTCTGGTCATTAAAGTTTCTGTTTCTTTTAAGTTGCAGAAAATTTTATATTTTTAGAAAGTTTTTTTTTTTTTTTTTTAAGTTTGAGCCTTAAGCGAAAACACAGTACTTGAAGAAATAAAAAAGTAAACTAAAAAAAAAAAAAAAAAAAAAAATATATATATATATATTAGGATCAAAGCAAACGGGAAATAAAAAGGTTAGGTAATAAACACAAACAGAAACCAACAAGCGAAACGAATAAAATAAATAACGAAAAATTGAACAAAATTTGCAATACATGAAATATTTCCTTATATATTTATGTTTCTTTTTAGATGCGTTTAATAAAGAAAAAAAAGTGCGACAATTTTTATAATCGAAATGATTTATATAATATATACATATATATATCATATACTTAATATTATTTATATTATGTATAGTAATTGTTGCGACAGCTTCCTACAGTTACTTAATTACTATACTATGACAATTAACTTAATTTTGGGAACTTACTTCTTTTATGTTCGTTTTGTTTTTAAGGTTCCTTATAATTTTAAACACTTTTCTGAATCTTTTTTTGTTGCTTGCTCATGTAATTAGTAATCCAGAAAAACTTACTGCTTTTTTTTTGTTTAAATATTTGCTTTTTATTTTACTCGTTTGTTTTTTTTTATTTGCTTGTTTTCTCATCTACTACTTTATTTCTTTAATTGATTTTTTATGTTACGCTTCATATCATTGTTCATGTGAATGGTTCATGTGAATGGTTCATGTAATTATTCTTTCGTTTTTTTTTGTTTCTCCTTTCCTATTTGTACATTTTATTATATTAGTACATTTTATTTCTGTTATTTTATAGCTTTATTATTGAAATGTCCTAAGCTTAGAAAACGTAAAAACATATGAAAAGCATTAAATCATTTTGTGACAAAGAAAAAATGTATATTGTGCTCTAGCTGCTTTCTAAAAAAAAAAATAAATAAAAACACAAAAAAATGCGAAGGAAAGAAAAAAAAGGAGTTTAGTAATTCCTCTGAAAAGTCATAAACGCTGCTAAATAAAATAGCAAAAATATGTTGTTCCTTATTCCAATACTTGATGTATGTAAAAAGAAATACGTTAAAGATTGAACGGTACAAAAAAAAATTTTATAAGAAATTCTTACTTGGCTATGTTCCAAATCCAAACCAAATCATATCTACATATCCATATTATTATTATATATCTCTATATGAAAGCATTAGGGAGATATTCTTTACTTATATACTTTTGTATAAAGGATGTCGAAAACATTTATTTCGTTATAAATATGTTTATTTCCACTTTTTGATTTTTTAAAAAAAGTAATATATACATAATAGTATTTTATACAGAAAAAAAAAAAAAAGAAATTAATTAATAAATAAATAAATAAATAAAAGTAATTTCCCTAGAAGTAAAAAAAAATTATCAATTTGTAAACAGCTATATATAGTTTACCGCACATTTATGATAGGAGCATTTAAAAAAATGAATAGTAATAGTTTGGAAATAAATAATTTTAGTATGTTTCTTTCTCAACTTTTATGTGTATGGAGATTAACTTGATACGTCTATTTCTCAGCTCACACATATAGATATAAAGAAACATAATAAATATTATATATATATACATATATATACATAATACTTGTAATAATGTTTATTTTGTAGTTAATTACTATATATTTTCTTTTTTGTCTGCTCAAATTCCCATTATTTAATTACATGTAATCAACGCTCTTTACTAAAAAAAAAAAAAAAAAAAAACAATGCATTATATATAAATGTCGGTCTTAATCAACAGTAATGATAGAATCAGAATGACATATAACATCTGTATATATATGTTTCACTAGTTTACAGTATGTCTCTTTTCCTTTTATAAAAAGAAGAGGTAAAGAGAATTCAAAAATGATAAACAACAAATTATTGTTCTCCATTATTTACATTTTTTTTTTGAATTTCTTTTATTACATATATAAAGGAACACAGGGTTGTGCCTCTTTGTACGTTTACACTTCTTCATTTTTTTAAGCAAAATGAAGGAAACGAAATATCATTTACAAAAAAAAATACGTGTACCAAACAAAATGATGTATATACTATTTAAGAAAAAAAAACAACTTAAAAATAAAAAAAATATTAGGAAACTATTTCTTTATATACGACAAAAATGCAGCCATTTTGTGGCATAATGGATCAACTAAATGAAAACCACTTCGTCCTTTTTCTTAAATAAAATATATATTGGTTTACTTCTTTGTTCGGTTATTATCATTTCTGCTAGAAATTACATAACAGTAAACAGAAAACAATAAAGACAAAAATGTGAAACATACAAGGATAACTAGTTACTTCTGTTTTTTCCTCAGAGAACTAATAAAACGGCATACTTACCATAAATAAGAAAAACTGTTCTGTAACTTTTCATAATACCCTTTTTAATATGCATTTCTGTTTCTTGTAAAATAAACCCACTGACATTACTTAGTATTAAAATAAAAAATTTCTTTTGAACATGCCGAGCTTTTTAAAATATGAACCGTAAGTATCGTTCTGTACACTTTATATGGATATTTTCTGTAAGAATGTTCTTGAGGGCAGTACCTTTTTTTTCTGTACACAATTGCAGTCATCAGTTGTACAAAAATTAAAAAAACAAGTAAAGATCTGCAAACTGTTGTCCGTTCGAATATCTTTCAAGTGAAAAAAAAAATTTAAGAAATGAGAAAAACATAAAGTATTATCTTATCAATCAAATCACATCACAATCTTTATGAAAATATAGAGATCGAAATAGTGTACAAAAAATTTTATAGATTTTATTTTTCTGTTTTTCCATAACATTACTTTGTAACTATATCTTTAATAACATTTATTTTATATCAATCTCTTATCGTTCTCTTATAAATGTCTTATAATTATTCTTTAATTATCTTACAATGTGTTGTATATTTTGTAAAATATGCTAAAGGACTTTTTTTTTTTTTTAGTTGTTATTTTTAAAAATTAATGTACATGAATCAGTAACATCATCAATTTTATTTTCATGGGAGAAGAGCTGGTTTCTTTTAGTCTAAAAAAAAAAAAAAAATAATTAAAATAAGTATATAGTTTTGTTCGTTAATTACGCTTAAGCAAATACATTTTATTATAATTAAGAAACGCATGAGTACAAAATATATCTTGTGGCATTTCATGAAATGGACAGCGTTTCAGCAAATTTCACGAATTTTCAGCAGTTATTAAAAAAGAAAAAAATATTTGGCAAGGTTTGAAATTTGGCAAGGTTTGAAATTTGGCAAGGTTTGAAATTTGGCAAGGTTTGAAATTTGGCAAGGTTTGAAATTTGGCAAGGTTTGAAATTTGGCAAGGTTTGAAATTTGGCAGTTCTTTAGAGATTCTATCAATTCCCATCATTTTTAAACATTGTGGTATGTACCCCCACCCCCAAAAAAAGAAAAAAAATCTTTAGTTTTTAAATAAAAATAAAAATGGTGATTGATAAAAATAAATTTGATGAAGGATTAGAGTTAATCCTTGGAAAATGGACGGCTTTAAATTTAGCATGTGAGAATAATTGGGGAGGAAATAGTGCCAAATTGAAGCGAGAAATACTAAAAAATACATTATATACAATCATAAATAAAGGAACAAATACGACGACGACTTTGGCAACATATTTGTGGAAAATTATGGATTCATCCTTTCTTGTGACTTTAGAGGATGACAGTCATTTTGAAGTAGCAAATCTGATTATAGAATTGTACGAAGACTTATCAAACAACAGAAATGATTTTTTTGAAAAAATTAAAAAAATAGAAAGTGCCGATGTGCAACTTTCAAAAGGAGTAGACACGACGACTGTGACAAATGTTGATAAAGATGTAGCTTCGGCAAACACAAATGTAAGCAGTCAATCCGACTTGTCTTCAGAATGGACTTCAGAATTGTCTTCACAACAAGATTCTGAAGAACAAGATTCTGAAGAACAAGATTCTGAAGAACAAGATTCCGAAGAACAAGATTCCGAAGAACAAGATTCGGAAGAACAATATTTGGAAGAACAAGATTTGGAAGAACAAGATTAGGAAGAACAAGATTAGGAAGAACAAGATTAGGAAAACAATTAAGAAGTTGAAACAGAAGATTATGCAACAATTTTATGAAGATCATTTTGAAAAAAATATCAAACAAATGTTATGAGAATAGCCAAAGGACGATTCATAGGAATCACATAAAGAAAAAACATCTGATAATTCAAATGATGAGTTTGATTAGACTCATATTGATTTGGTAGCAATGATGTAGAGAAAAAGTAAAGTATTCAAAAGATAGCAATGAAAAGAAAAAGGTACAACAAGTTCAGAAAGGAAAGGAAAAGAATGATGAAGCACGAATATTATAAGTACATAAAAAATAAGTAGAAACCTACAGTGGAAAACATTTTGATAAATTACATTATGTGAGGTCAGGTGAAGTGTGGTGAAATGAGATAAGATGATATAAGATAAAATAAGATGATATAAGATAAGATGATATAAGATAAGATAAAATGATATGTGCTGAAATAAAAAAAATAAATATATAGATGTTTTCTGTAACATGAACAGATAAACGAAAAAGATAATATATCGTCAATTTATTATAAAATACATATGTCATAAAAGTATCTTGAAGAATTGTTTCTTTAAATAGAACAAAATTCGTAGTACATATGTACAGCAACATATATATATATATATATAAAAATATAGGAGTATCAATATTTAAAACTAGAAATATAACGGTGTGTCACATTTTGCATTTACGTTTTTTTTTTTTTTTTTTATGTGTCATTTTTATTATGGAATGAATTTTCATCAAATATAAAAAGGGAATTATTTGAATTTGTAGAAACATCTTGTAAAGATCAATTCATTGTTGTATGCATTTTGTGCCTAGTTTAATTAACAGCTGAAATTCATATATATATAACACCTTTCATTGGGTGATTTAGATGTGTGTACTGCTTTTCTTTTAGATGTTACTGAGTAAATCAGATAAACAATTCGTGTAATTATTTTTAACATTCTCGACTGTTCATGTCACTTTTTAATGCAATTTTTTAAAACTATATTATTTATATAAATAAAATGTAGATAGATCCGATGACACATTTAATAAATAGACTTTTACTTATATAACATATACATAGCAAATTTTATATTGTCTCTTGAAACAATTATATATGGTTAAACCGTTGTATGTATAGTTAGTTAATCTGGTAGGTAGGTAGTAAGGGGGTCTTTTTATTATGCAAATGAAATGTACAATGAGTTTTACCAACAACTTATTTCTTTTACTTTTTATGTATCGTTTTTTTTTATTTTTTTGTGCGTGTGTGTGTCAATTAAAATCCGGAATAAAATCCGTTTTTTACTAACTTCTTTCTTATTTTAAATTTGTATACAGTTGTAAAATCTTTTCTATAAAAATATGCAATCTCAGAGAACACAAACGGAGAGAAAACAGAAAAGGAACTCATCTATTCTACTAACATTTCCTTTCACTCTCAATGAACAAAAAAAAAATAATAATAAAAGAGCTGATGGCACATTTTATCCTATAAAGAAATATCCTATAAAGAAATATCCTATAAAGAAATATTCTATAAAGAAATATCCTATAAAGAAATATCCTATAAAGAAAATATAAATAATTCTAATTATTGTCAATAAATGTTATGCAAAAACAAGACAATTATAATAATTATGCTATTATTTTTCTTATTCAAAAAGAAAGGAGCTTGCGTTTTGAAAAAAATAATTGCAGCACCAGGTATTGAACATAAAAATCTTTTCAAACATTATTTTAAAACATTTCCTCTTTTGTAAAACTAATCAAACAATTAATTTAAGACTCCATTTTTGAATTTCATAGAGAAATTTAAAATATGATACTTTTTTTTTTCTTTTTCTTTTTTTGGTATTTGGATTTACTAGGTTATATTTTTAAGAGAGATTTTACTTTTGTTGATTTTATCTATTTGTTGATTCTTTTTAATTTTTTTTTTAGTTTTATAATTTTTTTTTATTTTTAGCCACAATATATTTGTTGACTTTCTTTGGATGGTAAATTTAATTTAGTTTTCCTTTCGACTTTAACATCTGTGGAAACTCTTATATCCAAAGCATTCTCTTAATAATATAAAACAAGTAGTTTTTATTTTTTTTCTTATATTATTTTCAGTTTGCTTTATTTATTCATAGAAAACTGGAAAACAACTACTACTCTAATAATTACGACGCAAAACTCGCTTATCAAAAATTATGACAAATGAAATATAACAAATATACAACACCCCAAAAAAAAAAAAAAAACTAAATAAAACACGAAAATCGTATACTCATTTACATAAATATAAATACATTTAAGTATAAAAAGAAACCAAGTATATGAACACAAGTGTAAGTTCAAATAATATAACACAAATGTATATTAGAAAGAATAGTTTTTTTTGAAATAAATATTATTCCCATATTTTTTTTCTTTTTTGCATTTTCATTTCATATATTTGAGAAAATGAATGTGGTTCTTCTAACAAGTTGGAAATAACAACGTTAGGAATGAAAATGTAAATTCTTTCGAATTTTATCTGACATTGTAATAAAAAGAAAAAGCAAAAGAAAACTGAGAGTAACAGAAAAGAAAGAGAGAAAAAAGAAAAGTAGAAAAAAAATAAAATAAAAAGAAAGAAAGATGAAGTGTGATGAGCACATTTCTAAAAAACAGGAAACGAACTTTTATCCGAAAGATAGTTTTGACGAAGCAAATAAAAACAATGATGATTATTCTAAGGAAAGAAAAGGTGTGTGTGTTGATGTCAACGACGAGCCGAAATTAAATTTATTGAACTATTATTCGGAAGAAGAAAAAGATGAAGAAGATGAAGAAGAAAAAGATAAAGAAATAGATGAAGAAATAAATGAAGAAATGAAACAGGGAGAGAAAACAGAAAAAATTCAAAAGGATGAAAATGGCATAGAAGAGGAGGAAGAAGAAGAGATAGTAGCAGAACAACAACAGATAAAAGACGGTGGCATGGAAGATGAAGATGACATAGGAAAAGACGAAAAAGAAGTTGAAGAAAAAGAGGAAAAAACTAATGAAGAAGAAGAACAAGAGAAAGTGAAGGAAATAAGTGAACATAATGAGAAAGAAATATATCATGAGAACAGAGAAAGGGAGAAAGAAAGGGAGAAAGAAAGGGAGAAAGAAAGGGAGAAAGAAAGGGAGAAAGAAAGGGAGAAAGAAAGGGAGAAAGAAAGGGAGAAAGAAAGGGAGAAAGAAAGGGAAATAGAAAACAAAGAAGAAAAAGAATATACCGAACATAAAAAAATTACAAACGGTTTAAAAAATGAAAACATAAATGTGGAAAATGAAGAAAATAAACAAGAAGAAATAAATACAAAAGCGGAAAAAAAGACTGAAGAGAAAAATATACTAGATAAAAATAACAATACACAAAATTTTGAGAACATAACAATACATAGAGAACAGGATCAGAAGGTTTTTATAAATGATTACATTGATGATAATGTCAGTGATAATACCAATGAAGGGAAAGAAATAGAAAATAACGTAACAATGGAAGAAACTATTGATCAAAAAGAGAATATAGAATATGCTGATTTGGAGATGATAAAAGGAGAAAAAGTTTCCTCAAAAATGGAACAATGTGTAGAAACAGATGTAAATGAATCTCAAATTGTTTTCCTCACTGAAGAAAAACATGAACCTTTAAAAAAAATGTCTTTTTTTAATTCTTTTAATAATACTGCTAACAATTCTCTTAATAATACTCTTAATAATACTCCTAACAATTCTCTTAATAATACTCTTAATAATACTCCTAATAATTCTCTTAATAACACTCTTAATAATTTTCTTAATAATACTCCTACTAGTTTACAACAGATAACTAATTTACAACAGATAAATAGAAAAAATGAAAACGTAGAAATGAATCATACTAATGAAAATATATGGAGTAAAGACAATTTAATTAAAAAGGTGAATGGTTTAATACACAATAATAGTAATAAAAGAGAATTCTTTGAATTTACAAATGATAAGAATAATAGCTTAGATAAAAACTACAATTTCTTAAATACACTTCATGCTGAAAACAAAAAAATTATGGAATTAAATAAAAATGATAAAAGTCAAAATATCTTAATATATAAACGAGTGTATCAATCATATCTTGTTTTAAAAAATGAACATAATAGATTAACAGAAGAAAAAAAACAAAGGTTAGAACTAAACAGAAAATTGAAATATGAAATCTGTAATTTAAAAAACTCCAACTATTATTCCAGCAACTTTCCTAAAAATGATTCTGAAAATATTTTTGAAGATTTAGCGGTAGGATTTAACAATATATTCAAATGGATTAATGTGGATAATTTTATTCCACAAAAAAAAAGTGGGGGAGTAGCAGAAAATGTACCAATACAAGAAGAAGGGAAAAATGTAAAAAAGTTTCGAAACAACTCACATACAAATGGAAATAGAAATATAAATATGGACCAAGTTACAAATAAAACAAAAAATATTACAACTACTACTACTACTACTACTACTACTATTACTAATAATAATAATACTGGTAACATTGGAAGAATGGAAGAAAGAAAAATAAAAATGAATGAAAGAAATAGTGTAAGAAGAGATTCGTTAAGAATAAAAGATGCACATATAGAAAGAGAGAGACAAATAGAAAGAAAAAGAGAAAGAGAAAGAGAAAGAGAAAGAGAAAGGGAAAGAGAAAGGGAATGGTTTAACAAAAATATAAAACAAGGAAACAAAATGAAAATCCGTAATGTGGAACAAGAATGTGGAACATATAATCATGATACTGGACATGATAAGATAAATCAAGAAAACGGAAAAAGTCAAACTTCTTTAGAAAACAATAACAATATAGTTGGTATAATCAAAAAAGGTAGTATAGAATCAAGTAGCAATATAAAAGGAAATATAAATGAAAATATAAATATAAATGAATATTCAAATGGAAAGGAAACTACTACTCTCATTAATACAATGGAAACACAAATGGAGAATAATATATATGGAAAAAACAGTGTTCAAAAATATTCAGTTAATGAAAGTAAAGATAATGAAAAAAGTAAAGAAAGTAAAGATAATGAAGAAAGCAATGAAAAAAATATAGATATGGTATGGAAACAAGAAACATATTCTGATTTTACAAAAGTGAAAACAGAAATAGACAGAGGAATAGGAATAGTTGAAAAAGAATTATTAGAAGAAAACGGAGAAG
>LSRZ01000456.1:0-14794 GCA_001625125.1 Haemoproteus tartakovskyi | reverse complement strand
TGTATGTATATATATATATATATATATATATATATTAAAGTTTTTTTTTTTTTATTTTTAANAAAATGTATATAAATGTATATATTTATAAATGATTTAAAATAAATATAACTAGATGTAAATATATTTATATAAATGGTTTTAAATAATAAATAGTCGTTATGCAGATGCAAAAATATCAATGAAGATAAAAAGAAGTAAATAATCAAACACGGTTATCTTTAAAGTTACTTTTTTGTGTGTTTCTGTGTTTTTGTTTTTTATTTTTAAATCATTTATTCACTAAATGTAAACATTGTGTTGTTTTTTTCATTCATTTTTCTTTTTATTTAAAAATAAAAAAGAAACAATATTATATATAAAATTCCTGTGTAAACATGTATATTGACAAACACAACATATATGTAATCGTATATGTAAATAGATATATATATATAAAGGAAATATGTATATATATAAAAGTAAATACATACATATATGTGTATATATATAACAGATATGTATTTCGTTGTATTAGTGCGAATATAACGTGTATATATGTATTACAAAAAAGAATAGAGTACTCCTAGACATAAATATTATAAATATAAAAACATATATATATATATATATATGTAAAGAGGCGTAAATATGTTTATTTATGCAAATGTTTATATATATATTGGTATATATAATTGTATAAGTGTATATATAAATATATAAATAAATAAACGAGTTTATATTATATGTACCAAACATAAAAAAAAATAAAAAAAAACAGAAAGCAAAATGACTTTATATAGGAAACAAAACACAAAACATAATAAAAATATAACGTGCAAAAATTAAAAGGATTTATCGTTTATTTTTTTCCTTTCGTTTTTATTTTTTTAATAAATAAATTTGTTGAATGCATTTGATTCATTTCTGTGTATTTTTTTTTTATAAAACAACAACAAAGAGTTTATAGCAATAAACGAAAACATAGTGTTTTTCTTCTTCGTTTTGTTCCCTCACTTCTCCTTTGTTTCTTATGTATTTTTTTAATTCTCTTGTAACGGATTATTATATATAATATATAAATGAAAATAGATATGTATATGCACGCTTATATATGTTATTATATAAATGTTACATGCACATTTCTTAGTTTTTACCTTTATTTAGCTTTTCTCTTTTCTCTTTTTGTTTTTTCTTTATTTTTGTTTTTGTCCACGTTTTTCTTTTTCTTTTTTTCTTTCTCTTTTTCTTTTTTTCTTTCTCTTTTTCTTTTTCTTTTTCTTTTTTTCCTTCTCTTTTTCTTTTTGTCTTTTCTCTCTACTTGTTTTCGATATTTGCCTTTTATCCTCTCTTTTCCTCTTATTTCCTTTTTTTCCTATACAACCAAAAATTATAAAAAAAAGCGACGACAGTTACTAGTTCAACACAACCAATAAGATAAATTAGGAAATGGTCCAAGTTCTTACGGAAATCAATGCCTAAAGTATATACATATAATCATTAAATTAGCACTTAACGTGTCGATAGATAAAATTAATTATGTACACAAGTAATGGGTAGAAATGAACGCTTTTCTAGGATCGTAATATATAATGTAATAGACTATATTTTGTCATTTATTTTATCAAAATTTTTGTCCAGTGGTCTGCGTTTCCTCGGTTTCACTTTTTTTTATTTCATATATTTTAAAGAATTTCAAAAATAAAAAAGGTTCATTTTTTTTTTTATCAATGTAAATATAAAAATGAAAATAAGAAAAAACAAAAAAAAATAAAATAAAACATTTGACAGCTTTGTCAGAATGATCAGAACTCTAATTTTTCATTATGCATTTCGATTATGCAGTTTTTAAAAAAGAAGAAAAAAGATGATATGAAAATAAAAATGAAAAAAAAAAAAAGACTGTTTTAAACATGTATTGAAAAAAAAGATCTTCGTTTTCTTTTTCTAGCATACTTATAGGGACAATACAATACGATATATCATTTTTTGTAGATTAAAATAGTGGAACACTTACATATATGCAAGTCAGCAATGTATATAAATGTTAGTATAATTATAAATATAATAACAATTTAACTGATCGTATAATAATTTTTGTCTAATGCAGATCCCCAATGTGACGTTATATTATTCATACGTGTTCATTAAAGACAAGCGAACAGTACTCGAACAGTACTCGAATAGTAACCAGCGGTTACCAGCGGCTACCAGTGGCTGGAAAATTGAACGAAGTTATGCAAATTATGTAATTATCTGTTAAGTAATCGATGGTGATTATGAACGAAATGTTCTGCATAAGTTGTATATTGCAAAAGTATTGAAAAGTTGTAAAAAAAAAAAAAAAAAAAAACGATTTATAACATCTTCATGGATTTCATATAATTACATGTACTTTGTAAATGATATGTTTATGTATATATTATGTGAATGATACGTATTGCATAACATATATCATGCAAATTTTTTGTTCCAATTTAATTTTTTCTTAATTTACATTGTTTTTTTTTTTTTCTTATGATATATTAAAAAATATTGGAGCTGATTTTGAAAACGTTCCTTTTCTAACAATGTATAAAAAACTGACAGCAATATATAATAAAAAAAGAAAGTATATATATGATTTTTTTCTTTTTAGAAATAGAACCAAATTCGGCATATTATATGAACAGAATCATCATTGTTTTTGAAATGTCCGTATGACTTCTTACAATACAGTAGATGTTTTATACGAATTAGTCTCGTGAGATGTGTTGTATCTTCGTTTTTCCGAAAAGTTGTATGACATTTTCAATTCTTTTTTTTTTCATTAGTATTTTTATTTGATTGTTCCATTTTTGTATTTTTTATGGGGGAATGGTTCAAATTAAAGAAAGCAGTTAAAATTGAGAAATGAAAAATGTTAAAGTAGCTAAGTAAAGATAAACAAATATCTCGTGTCGACTTTTCCTATAAAAATATGTTCATCGTAGTTATTTAAAAAAATGTGCAAAATGTAAAAAAAAAGGAAAAAAAAGATATCGCTTTTTTTTTCAAAAAAAAAGATGTGAACAAAAGCAAAGATGTGAAAAAAAAATTATTAAAAATATTTCAAGTACGTTTATTATTAGAGAATACAAATTTGTTAAAAGGTATAAAAAAAAAAGATATAAAGAACTAGAAAGAAACAGAAAAAATAAGAAAGAACCAAAAAGAATAAGAATGAACTAAAAAGAATAAGAAAAGAGAAAAGTATTTATTATCTTTATTTTTTTACATTTGTAAAGTACAAGAAAAGGAAATGATAATTTCATAACGTTATTTTTTCGTAAACTGTTCAAAAAAAGAATTTTTATTTAGCAATATTTAACAACTGTTCTACCGTCTTCACGTTAAGACGTATTACAACATTTAGACAAATGAGTTCGTTCATTAGATATCTTAATACATAAGGTATTAATATCAAATTGCACGAAACGTTACATGCCTTACAAATTGCCATTCTTTTTGTTCCTCCAATAGATCTGCCTTTTTTTACCTGTCCATTAACATTATATTGCAATATAGGTGATAAAATAAGTCCACATTTGGGACAGACAAAACATTCATGAAGATCAGAGCTATATAAAAATCTTTCGCTTATTGTAAAACTACAACCATGAGATATCATCCCATCTCTTTCCATTTCTCCCATTCTCATTCCTCCATGTCTTTTTTTGCCTTTCACTGGTTGATGCGTTAAATTACAGACCGGTCCCAACCTGCGCGCTTGCGCTTTATCATATACCATATGTCTCAGTCGTTGGTAGTAAATCACTCCCATGAAAATGTGTGCCTGCATAGGTACTCCATACACACCACTGTAAAGACATTCTGTTCCGTAATAATCGTATCCTTTATTCAATAGTAGTTTTGCAAAGTAGTCAATTTTATCATCAAATATTGGTTTCGATGATTTCATGTTTTTATTGTGTTGGTTACTGAACTGGTTGTTACTCCTGTTTTCTTGTTGCCTGTCGCTATTTTTTTTACTATCTTCTTTTTGGCGCTGTTCATTTGCCGCCAGGTATCCTCGCAGTCCTCCGTTGTCCACCCATTCGTTGTTGACACTTTTTTGTTTAAGGTACTTTCTAAAAGGAGTAGCATCAATTCTTTTGGCATACATAGAAGCTGCCTTTCCACATATACTCTCTATTAACATACCTATAGTCATACGGGAAGGAATACCATGAGGGTTAAATATGATATCTGGTACAATTCCACTTTCCGAAAAAGGCATATCTTCATGAGGAAATAAAATAGAAACCACCCCTTTTTGTCCGTGTCTTGATGCAAATTTATCACCAATTCGTGGTTTCCTATGCGATCTCAATTTAATTGTCGAAAACTGATGATTATTTTCATCCGTTGCTACACCGATGGTGTCGATAAAATAAGTTCCCGATTTTCCATATTTTTCATAACTAGTCAGTGCAGTTTTGGTATCAATATATGAAAACAAAAAGGAATCAGCGTCAACAGTTTGTTGTATAGAGGGAAATCCATCCATTTCTATGGACGTTTTTGCTCCACGATTAGTATTCATACTATTTGTCTTATCCGTTTCCGAATTTTCCATGATATTTCCCAATTCATATCTCTCATTATTTCCAAACACTATATTGGGGTTTTCAAAATCCTTGATCAAATTTATTCGTTCCGTTTTGTAAACACTACATTGGAAAATACCTCTATCCACACTAGATTTATTTAATATAAGAGCATCTTCCATATCAAATCCCGTATATGATAATATTGCTACCACTGCATTGGTTCCAGTTGGATAATTGTCCATTCCATATAATTCATAATCTCTTGTAACGACTAATGGATATTGTGGAGTTATAATTCTGTATATTTTTTCTGTAAATGCATATAAAGTGTTGAGACATTGTAATCCCATTGTTTGTTTCAACATTTGACACTGATAAATATTACGCGGGCTTTGATTGTGATCTGAAAATGGGGTTAATGCTGCAACAAGGGACAAAAAACTGGTTTCTTTTAATTCCATGTATTCATATTTTTCTGGAATTTGCTCATAAAGATCTATCTCTTCTAAATCCGTTTGCGACAATTCGGAAATATCACTTAGCTCGTCTGACTCATCTGATTCATAATCCGAACTGTTTCTAGAATCTGTATCGTTTTCAAATACTTCCTTTTCTCTGTTTAGATTCATGTTTTTTTGAAGAGGAGTGCCATTGGTGTATTTTTCTGCATAACCTCGTACGTTGTTGTCTACTACTTCTGTTTTCGCACTTTGTTGCGTTTTTTCCTCTCTCTTTTGTTCTTTAAGGTACAATATGTACTGTTGTTCCAGTGTCAACTTCATTCGTTCGCTAGAAGTAAATTTTTTGGCGAGTTCCCCCATCTCTTTTTTTTTTTTTTAAAAAAAGATCTGATTTTTTTACTTTTTTTCAGCTCCTCATAATTCAAAGCAATCGACATGTACGGTTGACTAGAAGGGGTAACAAATTCAATTGTTTTCATTTTTATATTAAATACAGGCCTTAAAAGAGTTCCCGGAGTGGTGTTAATATAAATGGCATCCATTAGGGCGGATTCTTTAAAATGTGCAATAATTTCAAAAGAAGCTTTCAAATTGTAAAGATTTTTATTCTTTGCATACAATAACTTGTAATAAGTTCTCTTAAAATGTTCTGGAGATATATAGGTAATAGGGACTGAGTCCACTATGATGGGAATAGTCTGTCCTTCTTGAACATTGTATATACCACTGGAATCATCCACATTTACCTGAATCCCTAAATGTCTTAGAAATATTTTTATATTCAATTTGTGACATTCATTTGATGCTTCCGTATGCACGTGCGTCAACTGTGTCAAGTGATTTAATAAACCACAGGGTGCACCGTCTGGTGTTTGTACCGGGCATATAAATCCCCAGGATTCTCCTTTCAGCTTTCTTGGACCTAACGTCTTCATGTTTACAAACACAGAACCTCTATGCAAAGCTCTGAAATTTGTCAACATTCTTAAATTATTGATTTCATCTGCATTTATAACACATCCTGTGCTCTGTACACAACCGGCACTTTTCGAAGTGATTGTTCCTGTTTTAAAAAAAAATTGTATGGCCACACCAATGGCTACAAATGCGTAAATTCCATTGGCCATTGACGCATCTTCCTCAAACATAGATGTAACACACGTATTAATAGAATCGAATAATTTTTCTTTTTCCGATAGATATTGTTCCTTCATCTGTTGTAAATGTTGTTTCTTCAGTGTCTCCACAGAGGACGCGGTTATTGAAGAAGGTATTTCCCGACCGTTATCAGATACCTGTGTTTCTTTTTTTGATTCTGAATTCACTTCTGTATTTTCGTTTCGTTCCTTTTCCCGTTCTGTTTTTTTTTCCTGTTGTTTCAACTCTTTCAATTCATCTTCAATATAATTCTTATATTTAGTGGATATATCTATCAATTGTGTTTTAAACTGTTCGAATTTTTTATTTAGCGTTTTTATATACATATCTTGGTATCTATATGCAAAAATATTCAAGGCGTTCATTATTTGATCTTTGAGAACACCGCTTATAAAATGGCTTGGTGTTGCTACACCTTGAAATTCTAACGAATCCATCTCATTCGTTTCTATTAACTTAAATTTATTCAATATCAGCATTTTAAACATAAAACAGAGAGCTTCAAATTTCTCGGCGTTATTGTCTAGATGAGGAAAAACACAGAATTTCAAATATTGTTTTGCTTTTTGTTGTACAGTTCCTCGTAAAAATCTTAAAACTCCTGTACGAAAGCGAACATATTTGCCTAAGTAGCCTAAATAACAATCTTCAATAAGTTCTCGATCATTCATATCGGCATTGATAAAGGAAGTGTTTACGTACTGTTCTATATATTTCATTACATTTTCATTGGTAATCCCTGCCTTTAGTTTATTGATGATATAAGTTTTGCTTTTTATTGGACTTAAACACATAGCTAGAATGTGAAAATCCATTAATATAACGTTTCCATAGTATCTGCTTATATGCACATATGTATCATTTTCCTTCTGTAATAGATTGTTTAATACCACTGTGTTATCTTTTAATAAGCAAAGCATGTATGCATATCTCTTTCCTTTATTCATAACCATACATGTATTGAATTTTCGCGACGTGATAAATCGGATTATTCTTAATCTCCCTGAAACAACAAAATATCCTCCTAATACACTTTCATCTTCTCCTTTTTGAACTAATTCTTCTTTGGTTAATCCACATAAATTGCACTTGTCTGATAAAACCATAATTGGCATATATCCACAGCTCAAAGAGGTGCTAAATACTTCTCCATTGCAGACCCTATTAAGAGTAACTACAATTTCTCCTTCATAATTTCTCCCGGCAATTTTGCATAAATAAGGGTAATCTTTTTTTATTGCTGTTTCTAAGTTTTCTCCAAGAATTACAGGTTTTTTTATTTTAATATCACTAACAAAAAATTTGACACTATTGATTTTTTTTTTTAGCAACATCAGCCAATCCGTAATGATTTAATTTTGGTGAAAATTCAATAGGTGGAATATGTTGTGGCATATTTTTTATATATACATTTAGAAAAGAGTTGTAATCTTCAATGTGGGACTGAACTAAATATCTCGTAAATATATTGTAAGTTCCCTTTACTAACTTATTGATGTGTAGTTTTTTCTGGGGATATAACAACTGTAAAACTTTCATATGAAGATGCAGTTCTTCATCTGTTATATTTAAACTTACTCTTGTAGCTTCATCCATTTCACTCCTGTCACCCCTTTCACTTGAAGTAATGTGTTTCTTTTGGTCGGCAACTGTCATTTTTGTTTCCTAGAAATTTCCGCTTTTTGAAACAATATTAACATTAATAAATATGATAAATGAAAAAAATATACAAAAGTTTAAAAAACAAACAAATAAACAAATAAATAAACAAACAAACAAAAATAATTAAAAGAAAATGGTCCTCAAAAATAAGAATGCACAAGTAAAAAGAAACGCGATGTACTTATCAGCACTTATAAAATTTCGCATCCCCTTGTATACTTTTAATACATATGAATGTTTCATCTATATGTGGTGTTGTTTATTACAATCATTTGTTTAACTCATATATTGAGTTTTTTTTTTTTTAATTTCATTATATAAGAAGAAAATTTTTGAATTGAAGTAGATTAGTTCAATTCAGTTTAATTTAGTTCATCACGTAAAACGTAAAAGGGGGTAGGCAAGGGTGTTTGCCTAGAATTAGCCTAGAAGCAGTTCTTATTCCCTTAGCCCTTTACTTGATAAAGATGCAATCGTTTTGAAAAGAACAAGCAGGCTGAACAATACTTCAAAGGAAAACATAATGTTGATATGTTATAATGAATTAAATATGTTTCTCCACAAAACTGTATACATTAACTACTCATGTTGAAAAAAAAATCCGATGAAGTATAAATGCATTGTTTTTTGTTTTACTAAAACAGTTCTAAAAACAATTTTAAATGATCCCCAAAATAATAAAATTAAAAAAATATATTCATCCCTTCATGTAAAATACGATAAAAATTTAAAAAAAAATTTTAAATTTTTTTCGTTTTTTTTTTTTTTTGTTTAAATAAATGTCATGTTTTAAAAATTAAAAAGATTTTAAAAAAAGAGAAAATTAATCAATTTGCATAACTGTCTGTTTTTACATTGTTGATTCAAATGCAAGGAAAATTCGATTTAAGTAATTTTTGGAAACATGTTCAAGGGGTGTCGGTTACTGTTAATCCGATTTATGTAGAGAGTTTTCTACTTGCTACAGGTACCGTTTAATAAGTCTCTATATATGTCAGTCACTTCCTGTATCTGTATATATATCTGTTTGTTTTACTTGTATAGATACAAAAGATGAAATAAAATGAGATAGCAATTGTTTAGAAAGTGTTTGCATTTTTCATAAATGAGAACTTTCTTTTTTTTTGTATATACTGTAAATACGCATTTTTGAAAAATGTTCTGAACAAGTAAAGAATTAAGATCCGTTATTTTTATATGTAACCGAAAACGGTTCAGAGAAAATATATTTTACATATATTTTATGTACCAAATAAAAATATGAAACGGACCTTTATCATATCGGTTTAGTTGTTATTGTTCTTAAAAATGTGAATTATTTTTGGAAATGTTATATTAAATAGGCGTCAGTCAACTATCTACTTTTTTTCTTTAGATTTATACTACGTATATTTATCAACAACCAAGTATAGAAACTCTTTCCAAAACACCATTCCCTCCATTATAATTCCTTTCATTTTGGAACTGTTATGAATTAGTTTGATCATATAATAAAAATGTAATTCGTTTGTTTGTTCGAAACATTAACATTTTTTTTTTTTATACATATATTCTCTCAACATCTTTCTTTTTGAAAAATGCTTAAAATAAGATTGCATATAATTTTCCCAATAATAAAAAAACTAATAAGTTTTTAATGAACGAATTAAAAGGTGTAACACTATCATCATTGTATTTTTAAGATAGAGAAAAAGAGAGATAGAAAGAGACAAAGACAGATGTAGAAACAGAGACAGAGACAGACGAAGAAGAGAAAATAAATTAATAATTTCATAAAGGTAATAGCAAAATATACAACTTCAGCTGAAAAACTGGAGAAAAAAAAAAAGAAATTCATTCAATCAATCAATAAAAAACCTTTAAGAGGATTATATAAAGCTATTCAAATAACATAATGCAAGCAACAAAAAGAGACTAATACAAAACATATATCATTCGTTAGTGAATATCAGCGAAGTTAAAAGGTGCAACAAAATATGGTAGAAAGATATATATACATCGTTGAATATGTTCAGAATACCTTGTCTATCATGTGTGTACTATTTTAAATTAAGTCAATTTTTGATAATTAAAATGGTTGTACTTGTTCGTTAACTGTATGGTTCGTTAACCGTAAAGGTGAACAATTTTGCAACATGGAAAAGAAAAAAAAGAAAGAATTATGAAAGCAAGTAATATGTTTTTAACAGAGTCTACGAAATTAAGATTAACAAGTCTTTTTTTTTGTAACAACACATAATAGAATACTTAATTTTTTCTCACTAAAAATGTTTATCTATAACTATAAGTCAACAGATGTTCTTCCTACATGAACATATACATTTTATTACAGCAGTTGCTCCCCAACAAAAAATATATTCCCTTTTTTACAAATATTTTGACATTCAAGAAAAAAAAAAAAATACAATTTATGAGATTACAGTACGGAATTCAAACCATTCATTCAGTTCAGTTCTTTAAATAAAACAGAAACATTTTTAATAAGATTTCTTGAATACGTCCAAAATTTATATAAAGAATTACTATAAATATGTTGTGATACAAATTAGATTGCTCAAATTAAATTACTTAAATTAAATTGCTCAAATTAAGTTGCTCAAAATTATACTTCTCAGAATCATCTACCTGATATCCGGTATCCGATGTAGAGAACTATCCAGTTAAGATACATTTGATGTACTGCTACTTATACCACAAGTTATTAATTGTCCTCTTTTCTAGGTGTTTAAAAGAAAAGTGAACTTTACAGAGACAATCCCCTTTGTGTTATATTTTGTTTTATATTATAGATAACAAGCTGAAAAAGTCGAAACCCCGAAACGTATAATAATAGCATTGTAAAATAAATAAAAGATATATAATTTTTTACATGTATACGTATTACTTGAAGCATACTACTTTTTTTTTTATTTCTTTTAACACATTTTGTTTCATTTTTAAAATTTTTAACACAGTTTGTTTTATGTAATTTTTTTTTTCTTTTTTTTCTTTTTTTTTTCAATTAACCATATACAAAAAAATGTGCACATGAGAAGGTTTCTATTTTTTTTTTGCAATTGTTGTATTGAAATAGAATGTATTCCATTTGTTCAATTATTTTCTACCATTATTATGTATATAAATATATATATATTTTTTTTTGTATTTGTTTATAAACTCCGTAGTTGTTAATCTTGTTTTTTTATTTATTTTTTTTTTTTTTTGTAAATGATTAGTTGTGGGCTAGTTAATCCCAAATCCTTTGATAGTGCAAAACGGTTTCCATTTTTTTTGGAATGAATGATGTATTAGAATTGGATCATTGGTTTGTGTGGAAAACGCGTTTGAAAAAAGAAATGGTTACACTACATGGTCACATGTATGTGTATCCGTTTTGTTTTCTTTTACAGGATATAAAACTTTATTCGTAGTAACGATATTTTTTTTATTTTTTGGGATAAGGAAAAACGTTGGTGTGTTCCCCTTTGCTTCTCTTCCCTTGTCAAAAGTGAATACACAGAAAAGAAATTATGAAAGACTTTACTTGATATCATAAAGAATTAGATGACAACAAGAAAATAATAAATAACAATATAGTAGCAAAGAAAATTAAATGTAATAAAGATAAAGAAACTAATATATAAAAAGTGAAAAGAAGAAAGAGAGAAAGGGAAAAAGGAAAAAAAGAAATTAATAAAAAAAAATTATATACAGATATATATATATATATATATAATACAAATAAAATAAAAGGAATATTATTTCGAGAAGAATAACAAGATACATATATAACCGTATTTTGAATAAGTGGAACAAGATGACTGTATTAAGTGCTGTGATAAGTACAAAAAGCAAGATTTTGATATCACGTCAGTTTTTGAACATTAGTAAATGTGATTTAGATTCTTTGACTATCCCTTTTCACAATTTAATTGAAAGAGAAAGAAATGATTATACGTATATCGAAACGGATAAAGTCCGATATGTGTATCAACCTCTGGATACAATATATATTTTTTTGATAACAAATATAAATTCGAACATTATCGAAGATATTGAAATTATAAAAATGTTGAGCCAAATAATTCAAGATATATGTCAAGGTAACATTAACGAAAGTACAATTTTGAAAAAATGTTTTACCATTATATTTTATATAGATGAATTGATAAAGAAAGGAGTGAGGGAAATTGTAAACATTAATCAGATAAAGACATATATTGAAATGGATTCTCATGAAGAGAAATTACAAACTATAATAAGAGAAAATAAAGAAAAAGAAGAAAAAGAACGAAGAAAATTTATTGCTTTGAAATTAGAAAAGAATAGACAGAAACAAGCAAAAAACAATAGTTTATTTATATCAAATGAAATTGTTAGTAATATGGAATATAGTAATAGTGTGGACATGTATAATAATGAAGAAAAAGAAATAATACTTGATGATAGATTTAATTCATATAAAGGAATGCAATTAGGAAATATGATTAATAATAATACGAGTAATAATAATAATAATAGAGGTGATGAAGTTCGTATTTTAGATGTGGTAGATACTAATAAAGTTGAATCGATTAGAAAACCTCAAATAAATATTAATTCAATTTTTGACAAATCAGTGAATATTAATATTGTAGAAAATGTAGTTTGTACAATGAGTTCTGAAGGTACATTATGTGATTTAGATATTCAAGGTAGTTTTAATTTACAAATAAACAATCAGAAATATTCAAAAATTATTGTCGAATTACAAAATGATTATACAGATAAAGCAAAAATTCATCCTATTTTAGACAAAAAAAAATATAGTTCTAATATATTAGAACTGAAAGATAAAAATAAAAGTTTTCGAACAAGTACACTTTATCCATTATTAAAATGGAAAATTAATCATTTGAATGACAAATATATTCCTTTAAATATAAGTTGTTGGCCATGTGAAGATGATGAGACTACTTTGTTAAATTTAGAAATTGAAAATAAAAGAAGTAATCCAGAAGATGTTATATATGATTTAAATGTTAATTTAATGTGTCCTTCTGCAAACAATCCTCAAGTGATTAGTAAAGATAAAGGAATAATTGAACATGACGGAATTTTGTTAGCTTGGAAAATTAATCAGTTAAAAAATAAAAAAAGTTGTCAAATGGAAATATCTATTCAATCAAAACCAGAACGAATTTTCCCTTTTTCAGTAGAAGCAAAATCAGATATATTAGCTCACCAATTGAATGTATTAAAGGTGTATGATGAAGATACACAAGAGGAAATCGATTATGAAGTCAAAAAAAACATTACTTATTTATTTACTATTAATAAGTAAAAATATGAATAAGTGAAAATATTTATAAATAAAAATATGAATAAATGAAAATATTTATAAGTAAAAATATAAATAAATGAAAATATTTATAAGTAAAAATATAAATAAGTAAAAATATAAGTAAAAATATGAATAAATGAAAATATTTATAAGTAAAAATATAAATAAATGAAAATATTTATAAGTAAAAATATAAATAAATGAAAAAATGGGTGTTACTAATAAAAGTCTTTGAAGTAATGAGGTTGAGTGAGGTGACGTTGATTTGAGAAAGTTGCCACTTGAAATATTATATGTTTTAGTTATGGTATTTCTTTATTTTTAGAATTTATTTTATATATCATACTTGTATCTTCCTTTTTCTCTCTCCCTCTCTTTCTCTCTCTCTCTCTATATATATAGATAGGTAGATATATATATAGGTGTAGATATGTATATGTAGATATACGTACATGACTGAACATGTTTTTAAAATGTGAATTTTAAAGGATATTTGTGTAAGCATGTTACACTGTCAGAAAATTGTCTCCGAATAAGTATACAAATAGCCCACTGTAATACGTTTTTTAAAAATTAAAATAAACGAAAAATATAAACAAAAAATCGAAATAAAAAAAATAAACAAAAGCAAGTGCGCTGATACTTTTCATGTGCAACTTGTATAAAAGTTAGTTTGTTATTTTATCATCTTTTTGTCAATAAGGAAACATAGAGGTTAGGAACAAAAAGGCGGGCGATGTGATGTAAACCCCCCATTTTATTATATGCATAAGTATTTTTTTTTTTTTTTTTGGGGAAATGGGAAATTTACGATTATCCCATTTGTGTATATGTAAAAAAAAAAAAAAATTACTCTTTTCATTTTTCTAAATGTGATTAAGTATAGAAATATATATATATATAGGTTTTTTTTTTTTTTGAGTGTGACATTTCTTAATTTTAGTTTTTTTTTTCTTTTTGGGGTCTGTTTCTTTATGTTTTAAATATTTTTTAAGATTTTATTTAACGCTTATCAATTTTCGAATTTAAATGCTCAAGTGAATTAAATGACTAAGTTCTAACTCTATTCTACTTTTTCTCTATGTGGTCCTTATCACTAGATGTAATATATACAGCCAAATATATTATATATTATATATATATGATTTGCATCTTATTATCTATAGAAAACTAATAATAGTATAGAAGGTATCTAAAGAATGTGAAAGTCTATAGGTTCCAATAAAAGTGACATATAAAATATACCTTTGCAAAGTTGCTTTCAATAAATTTTAAAATAGTACACAATAAAAAGGTTTTACAAAAAAAAAAAAATAAAAATAAAAAAAAATAGAAAGCACAATTATTATATTCTACGAGCTTAAAAATATGACCATTGTTATAAATATACACTTCAGTAAAAACAATAAAATGAATTTACATTTATTTACTTTTCTTTTAGTATTATCTTTAATTGTTAATTGTTTATTTATGGATCTTTTAATTTTTGTTACTTTGTATATTCCTTAAGATTTTTTAGATTTCTCAGATTTCTTAAATTTCTTAGATTTCTTAAATTTCTTAGATTTCTTAAATTTCTTAGATTTCTTAAATTTCTTAGATTTCTTAAATTTCTTAGATTTCTTAAATTTCTTAGATTTCTTAAATTTCTTAGATTTCTT
>LSRZ01000455.1:0-14837 GCA_001625125.1 Haemoproteus tartakovskyi | reverse complement strand
CTTATTTTCTATTTTGTTATTTTTTATTTTGTTATTTTCTTTATCGATTTTATCATGAGGATATAATAGTTTTAATTGTTCGTTTAAATTTTGAAATATTTCTGTTAACTTTTTCTGTTTTTTTTTCTCTTTCTGAATTTCTTCTGAATTTACAAATATAATTGATTTTTCATTTAGATTCCAAAAAATATCAAACTGAAAAGGATTATTCTGTATTGTTAATTTTGTATATATCGGTTTGTATCTTTTGCACAAACGTAAGTACATATCATAATCTTTTTTGTATATAATTTTTTGATCTTTTAATTCTTTCAATTTGTTTAAACATTCATCATTCTCAAATGTAAAATATGGATTGTTTAACTTGTTTGACTCATTTGAGTTATTCAACTTGTCTATCTTGTTTGATATGTCTATTTTCTTTGATATGTTTATCTTATTTAACTCATTTCCTTTC
Organism: Haemoproteus tartakovskyi; assembly: GCA_001625125.1. NCBI lineage: Eukaryota > Apicomplexa > Aconoidasida > Haemosporida > Haemoproteidae > Haemoproteus > Haemoproteus tartakovskyi. The sequence continues at coordinate 14,380 of LSRZ01000455.1, read as the reverse complement.
TTTAATCCATTGCTTTTGTTCAAAGAACTAAAGGGAACCTTAATTAAACTGAAGTTGATAGAATTGCCTCTTGTCCATTTTCGACATCTTAAAATATTCATGATTAAAAATTAAAAAAAAAAAAAGGTTTTTTTTTTTTTTTCTTTTTAGTTAGCTAAATAGGTGTGTTTGTTTGTTTTGTCCCATTAAAAATAATACTTGTAAGAAATAAACATTATTTTTTATTTTTTTCTTTCGCCCTTTCAATTCTCTGATATTCCTTTGATTCAGCATTTAACTCTAGTTGTGGGCAAAACAAGAAATTATAGTGCATTCGTTTGTTAATTGGTTTGTTTTAATGTTCTATCATTCTATTATTCTGCTAATTTGATGTGTTGTTTTGATATGCTGTTCTTTTCTATCACTCTCTCTCTTTTCATATTGTTTTGATAATTTGTTTCTACTTCTTTTTCTTATTTTTCTTTTTTTCTTCTTCTTGTTCGTTTTCTTCTTTCCAATCTATTTTAATTAACTATGATAAATAAACATCATATAATATGTTCAGTTCACATTATTTGCAAAACCCAAAAAAAGAAACATAAATTGTTATATGAATTAACATTCTTATGTAAAAATATTAACAATGATATTTTTGATAAGTAATGGCCACTAAAAAAAAAAAAATATTTACACTAATACTAATTTCCCAAACAAGTTTTTAAAAACGTTAAGTAGATTTGAACTGTTAAGTAGGTTTAGAATAAATATACATGGTCACATTCATATTTATCCTCATGTTCATGTTCATGTCTAGATCCATGTTCATATCCATGTCCATGTTGACATTCACATTCAAGTTCATTCCTTCTTTAAAAAAATTGTTATTCATTTTATATTCTTTCATTATTATTATTATTATTTTCCAGTTTTCTATAAAAAATAAAATACAATTCTTCAGAATGAAAACATACGTTAGCACTATAATACATATATATATGCATATATGTATATATATATTTATATTTTTCTTTTTTATTCAAAAGTTAAACATTTCAAAAGAAAAAATCAAAAAATTAAGAAAAAAGAAGAATTTTTTCATTTTTATGTCGTTTTTTTTTTTTTTATTTATTTTTGTATTTCCCATTTTTTCATTGTTTTTAAAAGTTGCATAAATCTGTTACTTTCTTTTTATAAAGTTGAAAAAAATAATGCATTTTTGTTTTAATGTCGCGTTATGAAATGTGTTTAAGTTGTTTGACAATAAAAAAGAAAAAAAAATTAATGAAAATAAAAATATTTTGATTTGTTTTCTCATACAATGTAAAAACATATTGTTTTAACAAATCATGAAAAATACAAAACATATTAAAAAATATGATCACATCTGAATGTTATATATAAGTATATATAAAACATATCACAGATATTTAAAAAATGATTATATGTATGTTTTAATACACATACATTACAAAATATATATATATACTTGCTATACAAAATATTGAAATCGATAAAAAAAAAAAAAAAAAAATCTTAGGCAACAAAATTGAAAATAAATGTGGTGCAGTTCCCAGTAAACAAATGAAAAAATACTATAAACTGTTACCTGATGTGTAATAAACTATTACTAATGTAATAAACTATTACTACTGTAATAAACTATTACTACTGTAATAAACTATTACTACTGTAATAAACTATTACTACTGTAATAAACTATTACTACTGTAATAAACTATTACTACTGTAATAAACTATTACTACTGTAATAAACTATTACTACTGTAATAAACTATTACTACTGTAATAAACTATTACTACTGTAATAAACTATTACTACTGTAGTTGCATTTTCACTTCATTTTTTAGTAAAAACAAATAGAAAATAATATTGAGAATAAAAACAAAAAAAAACATAAGCATATATATATATATATATATATATATATTAAATTCTTCATAACAATATATGAAATTTAAAAAAAAGTTTGTAGAAATATTTAATAGATTAAAAAATTTTCAAGTGTTCACATTATTTCAATTCTTCCGCTTAATAATTTTCTAAAATATGTTTTACATTTTTTTTCTTTTCTTATAACGTTATCAAATAGATTATTATCATGTTTCTTTTTTCTAGCAACTAATCATTTCATTTTGTTCATTTTAATTTATTTCTGATGATTCTTCTTTTTCTTGTTGTTGCTTCAATATCCATACCTCCATTAGTTCCAATTCTCCATTAATTACATTACTCCATTAGTTATATTACGCCATTAGTTATATTACGCCATTAGTTATATTACTCCATTAGTTATATTACTCCATTAGTTATATTACTCCATTAGTTATATTACTCCATTAATTATATTACTCAATTCTATTCCACTTCAAACACATCGTCTTGTTATGTACTCTTTTCTTGTTCACTATCATGTGTCTCAGAAAAGTCTGAATCATAACTACTGTGTTCAAGACAGTCATCAAAATTGCTGAGATGTTGAAAAATGGCATCGTTTACATCAGCATTTTCACCTATCAATAAAATTTCGGGGATTGTTATTTGAGAACTTAATATATCGTCCTCTTCGTTTTCCGACTTTGTAGAATTTTTACTATTTATGCTTACCATATTCTTTTCCAATTTCTTTTCTGATTTCTTTTCCAATTTCTTTTCTAATTTCTTTTCTAATTTTTTTATCAATTTATTTTCCAATTTCTTTTCCAATTTCTTATCCAAGTTTTGTTCCAAATTTTGTTCCAATTTCTTATCCAAGTTTTGTTCCAAATTCTGTTCTAACTTTTGTTCCAACTTTTGTTCCAAATTTTGTTCTATTTTTTGTTCCAAATTTTCCTTTTCATCTTTAACATATTTTTCATCTTGTTCCATTTCATTGCACTCCTCTTCAACATCACTGCTTTCCATGTTTCCACTAGACACAGTATCAAACAGATGATTATTTAACTGAATATATATACAATCATCGTTACACAATTTCTTATCCGAAGACAAAGCATGTAAAGCAATATTTGAAGATTCAACTGAAATGTTATCTACCTCGTTTAAGAGGTGCAAAAATGATTCTCTATTGGTTTCATAATAATTCAAATATATATTGTCTATTGATAAGTTTTTAAAATCCGTTACTACCTTTTTATTTTCTTCTTTTTTTTTATCCATATAAATTTCCTTCTTGTTATGTATAAAGTTCCTACACCTAAATTTAATCTATTATATACAAATTGTATGTTATTCCCTTTAAATAATATCTGCCCCTCCTCTTCTTTATCCAACGACCGGATATCTTCCTCAGTTAAACCATTTAGACAGGTTGCCATATTGGTTACAAAATAAAAAAAAAATAAAAAAAAAAAATGAAATAAAACAAATAGAATAAAAAACAAAAATAAAATGAAAAAAAAAAAATATAACTTCAGAAGTCACTGTTAAGATTAAGGCTATTTTTGCTTCTTCAGTAGAAAAAGTGTTAAGAACTAATTGTCATATATAAACATGCAAACAAAAAGAACCATTTCAAAAAACACTGGTAAAAGCCAATACTTATGGAAATTAACACAATTCAACAAAAAAAAAAAAAAAAAACTCTTTCATTTTATGTCTTCAGTAAAAGAAAAGAAGAAAAATTTATATTCAATAGCTAACTAAGAAAAAAAAATTCCACGTTTCATTAGTACCTAAGTCTTTTACAGCAGTTTGTTTCCATTTTCCATTTTCCTATTTTCCTTTTTCTTTTTTTGTTTTTTTTTTTTTTTTTAAATTGAAGTTACTTTTCTATGATGCATTTACATGAGAATGAAGAACTTAATACAAATGACTGCAGGAATGGTTTTGTTTCGACTGGAAAAGAAATAAAATGAGACATAACAAAGAAGACCTTTTATTAGTATTACATATATAACTTGAACAGTTTCTTTTTCGATTCAACGCATGTGCGTTTTATATATTATATATTAATAATTCTTTTGAGATTCAATATTTCCAAAGCATGTATGTGTTTCCAATTTTTCTTCTCCTAAAAATTTATAAATGCTATAATGTTTCTCTAATAGATCGATTCTTCGGTGACGAAATTGAAAACTTCCAATAAAGCTTCTTTTGGTGTAACGGTTTAGAAAAATCCAAAACATTATGTAAATGAATTGATAAAAAAACTGTGAAGAAATTTTTTACGTTAGAATTGCATAAAAAATTGCTTTCTTCTTTAATTGGACTTCTTTAGAAAAAACGTCATAAACAATGCTATAACCCAATTTTTCAAGTCCTTGCTCACTACGAATATACTGCCTTTCTAGTTTTTACAAGTTTCCTATATACATAGGCTTGTTGAAGTATGTTTCTTTAGTTTCTTAGTTTATTTTTTTGGTTTTTTATAAAAACGTAAGGCAGGAGAAACAGCATTTCTATTTGTTCCTAAATATATTTGAAAAAAAAAAATTAAAAAAACAAAAAAAAAAGGCATCAATTATTTCTTCTTATATGTATAGTTTATTCTATTATAATCTTTTTACTGTAACATAACAATCTCTCCGGTCTATTTTGAAAATAAAATAAAGCTATTTTAGAAGGAAAGTTATATGCACAACGCTGCTGCAGCGTGTTGTGCAGTAGATGAAACCAAAGCATTTTTAACGCTGCATTTTACAAAATGACGCCATTATCTACTGACACCAACATATCTGTACTTATATGTCTATATATATATATATATATATATATATATTTATTTTCTTATAAGAAAAATCCGATTGTAATTTGACAAGGCTTTACAAATATTCAGTGTGGAATAAAAACATTCTTAAAACAAAATGCAGAAACATTGTATGGTATAAAGGTTGGGCTTCCTCTTCTGAGTAGTCATGCTATTACAAGCATTACAAATATATCATGAAACTACATATACATATATATCTATAATATACGTTCCCTCCATTGAATAAATATTTTAAAGCAATACATATTTCACTTGAAGGTGTAGATTTTAAGTTATTTCCATTGCGTTCAAACTAAAAGGAACAAAAAATAAATAGAAGCGGATAATACAAAGAAACAAACTAAAACTTGATGCACAATTCATTTTCAAAAACTATTTTCATTTACTTTTAGAAAAATTAATAAGTATAATTAAGAAAAAATATTTCAATAATTCTCAGTGCATTTTTTTTTTTTTTTTTTTTTACAACCATTTTAATAACATTTTAATAACATATTTATAACATATTTATAACATTTTAATAACATTTTAATAACATTTTAATAACATATTTATAACATTTTTATATCATTTTTACATTATTTAAAAAAAAAAAAAACTTAAAAAAAATAATTCTCTTAGTTTAAAAAATAATAACGCATCTTTTTATCAATGCTAAAACAAATACAGATATTATTTATGTGTTAAAAAAACAAAAAAAAAAAAAAAAAAACGAAAAGAAACATAAATATCAATAACAATTCCTTTTTTTTATAATTTCATTTTTCTATAACTCCGTAAGCGGCATCTCAAACGTAAAATGGAGACTGCAGGTACTGACCTTGAAAGTTTTAAACAATTTTTCATGTAATCACATTTTTATTTGAAACCGTTGTCACTTAAGTATTTTTTCATATAAACCTTTTTTGACATTGATTTGTAAAATTTTGATTGTATATAACCTCTTATAATACAAACACATGACATCCATCTTTTATGAATGATTCAAGTGATATAATTTTTCGATAAAGAATTAAGTACATTCCTACTTTTTTTGATAAAATATAATAGTATTGTTCATTTGGGGAATTATCGCTGAAGTAAGTGTATGATAGCAACATTATTCTGAACTACAAATCAGTGTATTAGTAATTATAACAATTCAGTAAACACAGAACATAACACAACAATACAAAATAAAATAAAAAAAAATAATATTTTATAAGAATTCCGCAGGGTACATTGGAGAAGATTATAGAATAAGGACACAGTGTACAATGTAAATAAGGGAATTAAAACATAAAGAATTTACTAATGTAAGAAAAAAAAAAAAAAAGTATAATGGTTCGATCTAAAAACACTTCCCCTACACATAACCCTTCTGGAGGATTTGGGTCCACTACTAATACCGGTAATGCAAATCGAGTGACCTCAGGAAAAACGGTACCGAACATAGTTGTCAATCGTAGTAGTATAAATTTTTTAAAAGACTCCTTTAGTCGCAATTTCAATTTTCCGCCGGTTAATCCAGTAATAAACAAAACGAAACCAACACGTGTGAAAAAACCTCACAGATTTAGACCAGGTCTTTTAGCTTTAAAGGAAATAAGAAGATATCAGGCATCAACAGAAATGTTGATTCCTAAAATACCATTTATTAGAGTCGTGAAAGAAGTAACTCATTTATTTGAATTGCCTCATGAGCAATTCCGTTATACCCCAGATGCACTACTTGCTCTACAAACAGCGGCGGAAGCTTATTTAGTAAGTTTATTCGAGGATGCCTATTTGTGCTCGCTTCATGCAAATCGAGTGACGCTTATGCCAAAAGATATTCATTTGGCTAGACGAATCAGAGGTCGAGGTTGATTATTAGTTATATAGAATACATATATAATACATATGTACTTCTACCTGTGTCTATAACATTTCATTTAAAAGTATACTACCAAACTCAATATAAGTAGATGTAATAATGATGCAATTTTTCTTGTGATTTATTGGTATAAATGAATACTCACCCCAAAATGGTACTTTTTTTTTTTTTTTTTTAAATAGCCATTTAGATATATAAAATATGCGTATACTAATGTAGAACTTTTCAACTTACAAATGAAGTTATATTTATATATGAAACTGTTTTTTTTTTAGCAAAATGGCTATAAATATATCTAAAAGAAAAACAGTGATAATTAAATACATTTATATTTCATGTACATTAATACCTCGGTTCCATTTTTTCCTATTGTTTCCCCTTTTTTTCGACCTTTTCATTTTTCTATTTGATTATAGCTCGCTTTTCAGCGTAAAAGAAAAGTAAGTGTCAGAATTATTCTTTTAATTTTCTCTTTAAAAACAAAGATTTTTAAACAAAGAAAAAATATATTTTTTGAAAACAGTGCTTATAATAATTACTTAATAAATATATTACAAAAAAAGGAAACAGTTTCAAAAAAATAAAAAATTGGGGTTTTCTTCTTCTCTAATTTGAAAAATATTCTTTAATCGTTTGAGAATTTATTACAAAATAAATTAGATGCTTCTAATTTGTTTTCTTAGTTTGGAAAAAATTTAGTTTTCATATAAATGCAACATTAAATACCATATATATGTAATTTATTAAAAACGTCAGATATACAACATACAGTAAGAGAAAACAACATATTATTTAACAAATATAATTCATTTAAAAAATCGGTTCATTATTTTATGTAGTCTTTTTAATTTTTATGTAAAAAATATTGAAATGGAAAATGGAGATAAGAATGAAAAATGAAAAATGGGTTGTAAAAAGTAACACTTCATATGCATTTACAACATTTTTTTTTTTTTTTTTTTTAGTCAAAAATGGAAAATGCTGTCAGAAAAATATTTCTTTTTTTTCGGAATTCGTTGGTTATATAAAAAGAGGGAACCTGTGTCATAATTTACTGTTTTTTTTTAACGACTTGAAGAGTTCTATCTTATATGATTTTACTTCTTTATGAGTTCATAAGAAAGTGTACTTTGTGATCAAAGACACATTGGTTCACAAAATGAACAACGGAGAAGTAATCAAGAGAAAATAAAGAACAAACACAATAGCTAGTGTTAATCCAGCTAGCTGTAAACCAATTAGTTTTCGACCAACTAGTTTTCAACCAACTAGTACGTTGTTGAACAGGGGAAAAAAATATCCCTAATATAATTTCTCTCAGAGGTTTTTTGTGTATTGGAATAAATAAAAAAATAATACAAAATGTGAAAACAAATAATATATATTTAAATGTAGAAACAGTGAATGACATTATATCATTATGTGTTGAAGAGCATAAATATGTTTTTTGTTTTTTATAACGGATAGCAAATTTCGAAACGTGCAAACAAATAGGTGGACATATCGTTCACATAAAGCATCGCATATTAACATCAGAAGAAACTGATTAACTGTATATTTTTGCATATATAATCATTTATACCAGATGGATTCTTTAACAAAAGACTTTCAGTGCCCTCTTAAAAGAGGTCTGAACAAAGAAGACACAAAAGAAGATAAAAAAGAAGATATAAAAGAAGACACAAGTACAGACGTAAGCACAGAAGCAAACACAGAAACAAACGCAGAAACAAACACAGAAGCAAACGCAGAAACAAACATAAAAGCAAACATAGAAGCAAACATAGAAGCAAATATAGAAACAAACATAGAAGAAAAAGAAGAAGAAAAGGAAGAAGAAAAGGAAGAAGACACTACAGAAGCTATAAAAGAAAATACAGAAGAAGACACAGAAAATGAAAAAGAAAATAGAAAAGAAAAGAAAATAATTAATTTTATTGATTATTATATATATGAACCGGAAAGAAGACAAATTTTTGCAGCGGAATTATCACCCTGTTCAAAATTTTTCTGTATTTGTGATTCTCTTAGCAACGCTTACATATATGCAATAAAGGATAATTCCTTTCTTTATTTATTTAAATTAACATCTTATTATAAAAGTCCTACCACTTCTATAATATGGATAACAAAAAAAAACAAAAAAAAACATATATACAAAAACAACGAATTTGCTGATTATTTGATAGGTTTTGCATTTCTAAATGCAACTATTTTGTTTTACGATTTGGCAAATAAATGTGTTGTAGAAAAAATCACTTGTGATAGTAGCATTACAAAATGTAGAATAAATAACAGCTTAGAATTTTTCGGATTTACGGATTTAGGTGGCTCTTTTCATTATTATAGTATTTACAAAAATGAAACCGATATTATACATAATTGTTATGAAACTTTTTTCTTTGAAAAGTACCAACAAAAAGATGAACAAGAAAAAGAAAGGGAAAGGGAAATGGAAAAGGAAATGGAATTTATCTTATATCGAACTAAGAGAAACTGGGATGGCACTTTTAAACAAACAAATGAAGTTCTTAATGGAGATCACAAAAAAAATATAAACTCATTAGAAAACGATTATACCCATATGTTGGAAAAATTGCCAAAAGAAGAACAAGATGAAGAAGACGAATACATGTCAGATGTTGAAGATGAAGATGAAGATGAAAATGAAAAAAAAAATGAAAATGAAGATGAGGATGAGGATGAGGATGAGAATGATATGATCATATTTTCGAAACTCGAAAAGGAAGAGAAATCAGAAAATAAACATAAAGGAAAAAATAAAAAGGTGTTTGAAAAGGAAAACGTCGAAGAGAAAGAAAGAGAAAAAGAAAAAGAAGAAACAGAAAAAGAACAAGAAGAAGTATTTTCTTTTACAGAAAAATTAAAATTTTCTTGTTCTGAAAAATTAATCTGTTTTTACTTTATGGATGTGTTAAAACATCTAGATGAATTAATATTTGAAAATAAGTTGTTGGAAATATGGGAATCGTTGAAAAATACATATGATAATTATAAAAAAGATAAAAAGAAAAAAAAGGAAAATCCAATTGATAATAGAATAGAGAATGCTGATAATGAGTATAATGACAGTGAGGAAAAGGGATGGAACGAAGAAAAAGTGCAGAAAAAATTAAACAAAAAAATTGCAAAGATACAAAGACGTTATAACAATTATAAGCATTATGTATTATTAGGAACAGACAAATCGAAAATATATAAATATTGTTTAAAAAGAAAAGAATGTGTAGGTATATTCCGAAATGTTCATAAAAACACAATTATATGGGATGTGGTATATATATATAGAACAAATGAAGTGGCTTGTGTTGATAACAAAGGATTCTTAGTTATATTTGATAATGACACAAAAAGTGTAAAATATCATATACAAAGTCATATGTATAAAGCCGTATCAATAACAAAGGGTTTTAATGAACGATGTATTTATACAGCAGGAGTAGATCGGTATATTAAAAAATATTCTTTGCAAAATTTAGTAAATGTTGTACCACAAGAGGAAAACAATTTTCATGATTATAAAAGTCCACATGGAAATTTATATGCACAGTATACATCTGACCAGGCTACTTTTGCTTCTTTGATTCAATCAAACAAACATCAGACATTGCATAAAAAATTTTATATATATGATCATTATGTAGAAAAAAATATGAGAAGAAATTGGATCTTTTTTACAAAATATGCAGCTCATAGATCTGATATAAAAAAAATTATAAATCTTAATGATAGGTATATTGTAAGTGTTAGTGATGATTACAGTTTTTGCTTAAATGACACTTTAAATTATAAAAAAATTTACTACTATATTGTCAATACACCTGATCATAAACATATTCATTTTTCCGAAAATTTAGAAATTATGCTTTGTAGATATTCTAATAACATAAAAATTTACCAAAGGGTAAAGGATAAGTATGATAATCTATTTGAAGAACTAAATAACACAAGATTGAACGCTGATGAATCTTTAAATTACATTAAAGAACAATTTTTCGGTAAAGAATCGAATACGAACAAAACAGAAAAAGAAGAAGAAGAAGAAGAAGAAGAAAAAGAAAAAAAAAAGAAACGAATACAGAAACAAATAGAAATAGAACAACAACAAGAACAAAAACAAGAAGAACAAAAAACATTAATGTTAAATTCTGCTGTCCGTAATGCAAAGTCTTATGAACATAAAGCTAGTATTTATTGTAAAAAAAAAGAATACATAGATATTATACGTTGTAATAAAAAAGCAACTATAATAGGATGTTTAACAAATAGACAATTTTCATTATATTCTTGTAAATTACATCAAGCATCTATTTACAATTTTGATTTAACAAAATTGGGGATCTCCAAAGTATATGATTTTTGTTTTATCAATGATAAAATTATCCTCATTTCCATAATGAAAATGGAGGACTTATCAGATAAAATGACTATGAAAGAGAAAAGACGTAAAAAAAATAAACAACCCGGAGTTGGAAAGGAAAAAAAAAATGGTTTTATCAATGTAACAGAATTTTTTGCAAACAAAAACCAACAAAATGAAACAGACATATATTGGGAAACAAATATTAATGAATGGAATAAAGACAAACAAACAAGTTTAAAAGAATATGTAAAATTTTTTGGAGGTCAAGATATGGTAGTAAATGATGATGAAACGGAAAATGAAAATGAAACTGAGGAAGAAGAGGAAGAGGAAGAGAAAGAGGAAGAGAAAGAGGAAGATGAAAAGGAGAAAAAGAAAAAGAAGAAAAAAAAGAAAAAGAAAAAAAAAAATTATGAAAACATGGATATAGAACTTATGAATTATAGTGTTCGTGAAAACATGAAATATTTGAAAACACATTTTGGTTATTATTTAATAGTATATAATATAAAAAAAAAAAAAATTATAGAAGAAAGAAAAATGAAAAATTATGTTCACAATTTTACATTGACTAAAGGAGGGATAATTGTATGTTGCGATAATTATAAAAATATATATGTCTTATTTCCAACATCTGATCAAAAATATTTAAAACGTGTTCGTGTTCTTGAAAATTTTAATGTAAATGAAGAAAACTTAGAAAAGGTGATCATGTTTTATTTAGTAGTGGAAGACACGCTTTTCCTTTTTGGAGCCTTTAATGTTGTGTATATATTTAAACTGGACGTTTGTCACAAAACGGTACATTTTATTCAAAAATTATCTGTTCGACAAAACGTCCCTTGGATTCAGTTTCAACAGTTGTGTCTTTTCAATTTGGGTACGAGAAAAAACGATGAAACAGAAAACCATATGTTAAAAATGGAAATCCCCAAAAAAAATGTAATGGAGGAAAAAGAAAACGAACAAAACGAACAAAACGAACAAAAAAAAGAACAAATATATGATGTGTTAAAGAATTATTATTGTTTAATTTGCAAAAGACATGATAGAATATGTATTTTTGATGTAAATATAAATGCTCATAATAAAGAAAAGGGACATATGAATCTTTTGTTTAATGTAGATCATGTAGATACTAACAAAAAGATGACAGTAGAAGTAAATTTGCTTGACCAATTATATTACAATATGTTGGGAAAAAGAGAAATATTTTATTTAAATAAAAAGCAAATGTTTTTAAGAGACCTCAACTTTTTTTCACAACTAAAAAATGCTTTAAAAACAGGAACATCCCAACATTTGATGCATATGATTAAATACAAAATACAGAAAGATTTACAAGAAAATGAACAGCCTAGAAATAAGACATCCATTATGCAATTTAAAAAAAATTCAGAATTCTGTTTCAATTCATTATTTAAGCTGTTCCTTCAGTATACAATAGATGTGGTTTGTGGTCACGATGATCAAGAAAATCTTTATGTTTTAGTATGTGTCCCTAAAACAACACAAGACATTATAATGCCAGTGGCAAATACGAAAAAATATAGAAATTAAGAAAAGTAAAGTAGAAGGCCCAAAAAAAAAAAAGTGACACCATCCATACATACTGGATAAGTTGTGAATTTTTGTTTATTGTTATATTTTTACATGTATTTATTTTAAAACTGTTCATTTTTGCTTTATTTTGCTTTGCTTTGCTTTGTTTTTATATTTTTACACATCTTTATGACATTGTATTTGTTAACCTTCTTCTTTCTTTTTTTTTCTTTCTTTTTTTTTGAATTCTTTATCACTTTCATTTCTTGTGGCTATCTACAATTCATATATGTTTATTTCTGACTGTTTTTGTCATTTTGCATTGTTAGCAAATTGCCTTTAACTTCACATATAGGAATAAAATATTTAAAAGAATTTTTACTTTTCCTTCCGATAATACATAACGTAAATATATATATGTAAACAATCGTATAGTTCAGCTGTATCCATTTTCGTTGTATTCATTTAACTCATTGTTATTTTTCATTTCCACTTACTTTCCTTCTATATAGTGTTCCATTTTTAAAGGCGGTTATAGAATATGTAGTACATATATGGTGAATATGTGGTAACGTTAAAAATAAAAACACCATATGGTCAAATTTATTAAAGAGGAAGTAAATGACAAAACATATCAAAACAAAACATAAAAAATAAAAATAGAAAAAATGAAAACAAATGAAAACAAATCAAATCATAATAAAAAAAAAAAACAAATAAAAAAAAAAAACAAATAATACCTTATGTGTTGTATATGTTCAAGTAATGTAACGATCAACTAATTTGTATGTTTCCAATTCTACAATTTTTTTAATTTTATCTTTTAATACTTCTTTTAAATCTTGTTTACAATTGTCATTCTCAGCCTTCTTCAATGCGTTTAAAATATTATTAAAGTTTTTATTTTTTCGAACTTCTTTTTCTAAATAGGTAAAAATATTTCTGTTGTTTTTTACTAGTTCGTGCATATAATACCTGTGCGTATAAAATGCTATAACATAACAATCACTAAATAAATAATTTATACTATGGTCTTTATATCCTTCGACACTTGGAAAATTGACAATTTTCTTCTTTATATATTTATATGTAATTTCTCTATTTATTAATTGAAAATTACATTTGTTACTAAAACATTTTCTTGCTTCTTTAGGACAAAAATACATTATTCGACATTGGAAAATAGACTGCATAAAATAAGCTAAAATAGATAAAATCTTTTCTTTCATTTTATTTTTCTCATATTTCTCATTCACTTTTTCAATACCTATAATCCATTCACTCATCACCTTTTTTTTTTTCTCTTTTTCTTTTTCTTTTATTGATCCTTCTTCTCTTATGCTATTGCTATTGTTACTCATATTATTCAACTTTACAAATTCAGATTCTGTATTCCCAACTGTGGGTATATCAACAGTTCCATCTTCTGAGTGAAGTTTTATAAAATTCAGAAGAGTAAGAATTTCTTTTATGTTAAAACATAGAGGATTTTCTGCACGATTATAATTATATGTTAAGTTTAAGTTTTTTTTTTCGAATGATTTTGATTGAGTTGATTCAGAAGAAATGTAAGAAGACTTTCTTTTTTCTTTATTTTTATAATAATAATCATCACCATCATTATCATCATTATAAGAATTAATGTCTTTTTTTATATTTATTATCCCTATTTTTTTAATTACTTTATTTTTTAATAAACAGTAACATAAGTTATTGTTACTGATGACTAAACCTAACACATTTACTGAATTCCCTTTTTCTTGAATTTCCTTTAAATGTCTTTCTATATAGTTAGTACTAGTACTAGTATTAGTAGTAGTACTTACCATTCTACTTGTCATTCTATTTGACACCTCCTTTTTGATATTTCCATTAACAGTAATAAAAAAA